>MU225138.1:1977342-1992413 GCA_018584345.1 Thuja plicata | reverse complement strand
AATGTGTCCTAAGGGGTCCTACGACCCCTTAAAACACACTTGACCATTCAAATGGGTCAAAAGGGGTCATGGGGTCTTCCTAGGGGTCCTAATATGTGATAAGGCCTACTAGGACCCCTAGGAACACCCCATGACCCCGTTTGACCCTTTTGAATGTTCAAATATTTCCTAAGGTGTCCTACGACCCCTTAAGACACACTTGACCATTCAAATGGGTCAAAAGGGGTTGTGAGGTCTTCCTAGGGGTCCTAATGCATGATAAGGTGTACTAGGACCCCTAGGAAGACCCCATGACCCCTTTTGACCCATTTGAATATTCAAATGTGTCCTAAGGGGTCCTACAACCCCTTAAGACACATTTGACCATTCAAATGGTTCAAAACAGGTCATGGGGTCTTCTTAGGGGTTCTAATCCATGATAAGGCATACTAGGACCCCCAAAAAGACCCTGTGACCCCTTTTGACCCATTTGAATGTTCAAATATTTGCTAAGGGGTCCTATGACCCCTTAGGAAACACTTGACCATTCAAATGGGTCAAAAGAGGTCATGAGATCTTCCTAGGGGTCCTAATGCGTGATAAGGTGTACTAGGACCCCTAGGAAGACCCCATTACCCCTTTTGACCCATTTTAATATTCAAATATGTCCTAAGGGGTCCTACGACTCCTTAAGACACATTTGATCATTCAAATGTTTCAAAAGGGGTCATGGGGTCTTCCTAGGGGTCCTAATGCATAATAAGGCATACTAGGATGCCTAGAAAGACTCCATGACCCCTTTTGACCCATTTGAATCTTCAATTATTTTCTAAGGGGTCCTACGACCCCTTAAGACACACTTGACCATTCAAATGGGTCAAAAGGGGTCATGGGGTCTTCCTAGGGGTGCTAATGCATGATAAGGTGTACAAGGACCCCTTAGAACCATATTTGACCCCTAAGGACACATTAGAACACTCAAGTGTGTCCCAAAAGGTTCTACGACCTCGTGGGACACACTTGAGTGTTCAAATGTATCGAAAAGAGTCATGGGGACTTCGTAGGGGTTGTATGATCGTGATAAGGGGTACTAGGACCCCTTAGGTCCCTCTTTGAACCTTGGGAACTTATTGGAACACTCAGATGTGTCCCAAGAGTTTTTAAGACCCCTTGGGACACAATTGAGTGTTCTAATGTGTCCCTAAGGGTCAAAGAGGGACCGAAGGGGTCCTAGTACAATCGCACATGTTAGGACCCCTAGGAAGACCCAATGACCCCTTTCGACACATTGGAACACTCAATTGTATCCCAAGAGGTCTTAGAACCACTTGGGACACACTTGAGTCTTCTAATGTGTCCGTGTGGGTCAAATAAGGTCCTAAGAGGTCTTATTACACCTTGTGCATCAAGATCCCTAAGAAGAGTCCATGACCCCTTTCTACTCATTGAAACACTCAATTGTGTCCCAAGGGTTCCTAAGACCTCTTGGGACACACTTGAGTGGTCCAATGTCTTGAAAGGGGTCATGAGGACTTTGTAGGGGTGCTAACATGTGATAAGGTGTACTAGGACCACTTAGGACCCTTTTTGACCTCTAGGGACACATTGGAACACTCAAGTGTGTCCCAAGGGGTCCTACAAACTCTTAAGACACACTTGAGTGTTCTAATGTTTCAAAATGGGTCATGGGGTCTTCCTAGGGATCCTAACGCGTGAGACGGTGTACTAGGACCCCTTATGACCCTCTTTGACTCCCGAGGACACATTCAGACACTCAAGTGTGTCCCAAGGGGTCCTACGACCTCTTGGGACACACTTGAGTCTTCTAATGTGTCGAAAGAGGTCATGGGGACTTTGTAGGGGTCCTACAATAGTGATAAGGTGTACTAGCACCCCTTAGGTCACTATTTGACCCTCAGGAGCACATTATAACACTGAATTGTGTCCCAAGGGGTCCTACGATCTCTTGGGGCACATTTGAGTGTTCTAATATTTCAAAAGGGGTAATCGAAAGTCCCCATGACCCCTTTTGATACATTGGAACACTCAAGTGTGTTCCAAGAGGTTGTAGGACCCCTTGGGACACAATTGAGTGTTCTAATGTGTCCCTGGGGGTCAAAGAGGGACCTAAGAAGTCCTAGTACATGTTCTCACGTGTTAGGACCCCTAGGAAGATCTTATGTCCCCTTTGACACATTGGAACACTCAACTGTATCCCAAGAGGTCGTAGGACCCCTTGGGACACACTTGAGTGTGCCAATGTGTCCCTAAGGGTCAAAGAGGGTCCTAAGGGGTCTTATTACACCTTCTCACATATTAGGACCCTTAAGAAGACTTTATGACCCCTTTTGACACATTGAAACACTCAATTGTGTCCCAACGGGTCCTATGACCACTTGGGACACACTTGAGTGGTCCAATGTCTCGAAAGGGGTCATGGGGACTTCCTAGGGGTCCTAACACATGATAAGGTGTACTAGGACCCTTTAGGACCCTCTTTTACCCTCAGGGACACATTGGAACACTCAAGTGTGTCCCAAGGGGTCCTACGACCTGTTGGGATACACTTGAATGTTCTAATGTTTCAAAAGGGGTCATGGGGTCTTCCTAGGGGTCCTAACGTGTGAGAATGTGTACTAGGACCCCGGGGACACATTGGAACACTCAAGTGTGTCTCAAGGGGTCCTATGAAAGTTCATTTGAAAAAAAATATTATTAAAAAAAAAATTGGGTACCCGAAAAAATCATGTACCCGATTTTTTTCGGGTACCAGATTTCTTTCGGGTACCCAAAAATATTAGGTACCCAAAAAAATTAGATACCTGATTAGGCTTGTGCTTTGGTGTCAGGTTTTCCCAAGTGTACTGACACCCAGGCCTACTAAAAAGTCAACAAACATTTTCATGCGCTTTTGGACGAGTGAAAAGTGGATTTTTTTCACATCGCCACTTTTTGGCCCCCCATGATCTTGCACATACCCATATGTCACTGATAGTAACATAATCTGAGGGCTATTATGTTTCTTATCATACTCTTCTTAGTTAGAAAGCAATAGGTTGATTTTAGTTGCTTTATATGCTCATCTAATCATGTTTTCCACTAATGCAATGACCTATTGAAGTGTTGTGTCTCTCTTAATAGGTACAAAAATGACACAAACATTTCTAGGGAAGAAGCACATCATTTTAGGGGTATCATTAAGACTTATATGGAAGTATTAGAACAAGAAGTTAATGCTGAAAAATATGAAAACAAATTCTTAACACTCATCTGAACCTTGAAAGAAGTATATGCAATAATATGGAGTATAGAAAAGGGGAATCCCCTTGTAAATATCTTGGCATTCAAACTGAGAAAGGAATAAAAGAAAGTAAAACCTGGAAGTCAATTGCAGAAAAAATTGATAATAAAAAATAGAAAGCTGGAAAGAAAAATACCTAAATAAGGCAGGTAGAGCCACTATAATCAAAGCATTACTGACAACCATCCCATATTATCAAATGTCTTGTTTACCTCTTCCTAAAGGAGTTCAAAAACTGTTAGATCAAAAATTAAGAAATTTCTTTTGGCAAGGAACAAATGAGAAGAAAAAACTAGCTATGATTAAATGGGATCCAATATGTAAACTTAAGGAATTAGGAGGCCTAGGAATTAAAAATTTGAGATGGAAAAATGAGGCATTAGGAGCCAAATTAGTGTGGATAATGTTTCAGGAACATGATAGCAAATGGACTAAAATTCTATATCACAAATTTCTGAGTAATTCAGATCCTTTAACCCTCTTTTGAACTATAAACCCACCTAAAGGCTCTAAAATTTGGAACTTCATGATGCAAAATAGAGATCTAATACTACGTAACCTTAGTTGGGATATAGGAAATGGCCAGGATGCCCCTTTTCAGGAAGATTCATGGGATGGTCTCCCTTCACCGGACAAAGCTTCCCTACCAGCCAATATCAAGAATACTTTATCACACTTATGGGGCTCATACGTTAGGAATTACATCGAGGAAACACAGGAAGGTTGGCATTGGAAAAAAGTATCAAACACAACTCTTACCCAAGAAGAAAAAAAGACATTCAAAAAATTTATCTAAAAAAGAAAAGCAAACCACAAAACAAGGAGCGATAGAATAATATGGGGAGAAGCAAAAAATGGAAAATATAATGTAAAGAAAGGATATGAGATTATTATAAACTCCCAAGGGTGGGATAAAGTGAAAATACCTCTTAATCTATGTTGGGACCCTGTCTGTCTCCCTAAGGTATGTATCTTTCTATGGGCATTCATGCAAGACAAAATTTTAACTGCTGATATATTTACTAAATTAGGATTCAAAGGACCATCTAGATGTGTCCTTTGCGAAAAAAATTCTGAAATGGATAATTACTTATTATATGAGTGTTCATATGCTAATAAATGTTGGAAATGGTTATGTAATAAGCTAAACTGGAAAACATCCCTCGTAGATAATCTTTGGAAATTTTTGAGGATTTGGCCTCAAAATGACTCTAAAGTATACAACAAAATTTGGTTTATTGGCCCTTTCATTCTTTTATGGGAAATCTAGAAAGAAATAAATAGAAGAATCTATTGGCCCAATGTTAAGATGATGGAAAGGGTGTGTACTAAGAGGGGAGGGGTGAATCAGTACCCTTACAAACTTTTAGTCAAATCCTTGTATTCACTGTTCTATATAAATTGTCTGAGTAGATTTCTTATTCCAAACATATAGTATCAATGCTAAAATGTAAATACATGTAAAATAAACATAACACATACACACAATTTAGTACTCATGAAACTAGTATTTTTGTATCACAGAAAACCCCTGTTAAAAGGTAAAAACTATGGTGGGGATGAGACCCACAAAAATTCACTACTGCAGTAATAAAGATAGCTTATTAAAGATTTTACAAAATGATCACTTCTGATGATCTTACCCTGTTAGGAGTAACAAAATATTGACTAGATCTACCTCATGTGAGGATTTAGAAACACAATCTATGTGTGCACTTGGTTAAGAGATTTACAATAAGATGGTTAATTCTACTCTGTTAAGAGATTTAGGATCTATTACAATTGTTAGAGAGTAACAGAAAGTTGATCTGAAACATATACAATCTAAAAATTGTTGATACAGATCCATTAAATTCATACAAAACATATCACCTCAATGTGAATGATAATACCTTATGTTTTGTTCTACTCAGTAGCCTTGCCTTAGTTCTATAAACTGGTTTCTGCAATATAGTCTATGTCCTTGAATCCCTTGTTTGATATCTTATGCCTGTAGTATGGCGGCTACTTGATCATTTCTTGATCAACATACTTAACAAAATTTGACATCTATACATTTATATATCAAACAATATGACCTAATTAGGACTCAACATTTACATCCTTACCCTAAGATCAATAGTTACAAAATTTATATTCATCAAATAAACATAGGAGATATAAAAAATTAATGTTGTATATCCGTAATTAATGTCCTCCTCGATCATGTAAACCATTATCTAGGTCGGCTCAAAATTTTTTACTTAGAATAATGTGCCATAACAAACTTTTATGTGGACTATGTTCCACTCAACTAATGTTGTTCCTTGGTGCTTGGTGTATAATATATATATTGGTAATACTAGTGCTTGGTTATGCTATGTAGCTCGGTGTTGTCTTTGCTCGGTATAGTTTGTTTACTCAGGTATCACTATACTTGGTTAACTCTAAACATGATTAGTGCTCTCAGTTAACTTTGCACTTTGGTGATATATACCGACTGGCTTGTGTTGACTATGTCACCAACTGTCCATTATGTCTGCTTGATAACTAGTGACAACTTCAATGTGCAATTGGAGTAACATTCTCCCCCTTTGGCATTAGTATTAAAACCTTAGTACTATGCATAATAGTATACATAATTACTTCCCCTTTGTACATGCTCCCCCTTTGTATATACTTGGTATATGTATATGAACATCCTTATTGTAGTATCCCCTTTTACTATACATATATTTCCCCCTTTTTTGAAATTAATGACAAAAAGCGTAGAACTTACAGTTTGTCAAAAATATTGGGATGGGCATTCTTGAGAGTTTCCAATAATTTCTCCCATTCCTCCTTTAAGTGTTCTAGGGTGAGTATTTCTAATTATAGTTGGGCATGCATATCATATATGTTGTCTGTCACTGATAAATCTAGGGTGGCAATGAGATTCTTTTCTATAGTCACATGTTTTTGCATCATTACTAAATGTGGTAGTAATGTTGCTTGGAGCTCGGTTAATTTCTCTTTAATTTGTTCCTCTTCTTTATTTAAGTCCTATCTCAATCACTGGTTCTGAACTATCTTCTTATAATGCATCTGTAATGCATTTGGCTCAGTTGATAGACTCTTTGCACTAGCCTATAGATCTTGATATATTTGTTTGAGTTTTTCACTAATATCGGTAGTGAAATGGTCTAGTGTGCACAACTGCTTTAGAATAGTAATGGCTTGGGATATGATAATGTAATGACCAAAAATAGAAACACTATATTAGACATCTCACAACCTATTTAATCTACTCAACACAAGCTAATATGCACATTTTTTTTTTTAAATCTAAAAATCTGAACTGATAATACATCTACTTAGAACAATAATGTTTATTACAATTTTAAAATGATAAATATAAACAAAAATATGGCTTTCACTTTCATACTTGATTCCCTCTTCATGTTCATATGTTTTTCTCTTATTCAAAACACTTGAGCCTACTTACACAACTACAAAACTAGGTGCATAATATAAGGTCCATCGAAAGATAGGTACATGATCATTATCATTTGGATACATACCTAGAACTAATTTACACTATTTTATATTCAACCATCATGTTGATAAATATAGTTTTATAGATGAGAAATAAATCTATAAAACTCATATAACAATTACATAGATATTGTATCAATGACACCTTAAGAGTGCACAAAACTTATAAAAGAAAAATTGAACCATTTTACTTGAATAAAACAATCCTTAATCAAAAATAGTCATAGTCCAAGAATCATCTATAGGTGGGTTATCACAGATATTTTCTATACCATTTACTAATTCTGACAGAGTTACCTTATGTACTACCACTGCCTGGCTGATCTTCTCTATAACCTTGTATTGGATCTTCTTCTCTGCTCTTTCTTCTAGTTTCTGCTCAGCATCAATATCAGGATTATCAATGGCCTCAGTGAGAAAATCAAGTTGTTCCAATATAGGGGCTTGTTCATCAATGTTAATATACAGTACAACTTGCATTAAGATCTCCTTTTCCTTTTCTAGTACTTGCACATGCTTTGATTCTAGTCTAAGCTTGTCTTGTGCAGCTTTTCTAGTGCAAAGTTCACCATATTTTTTTAGTTTTTCCGGATCAAGTGTTTTAGGATCCCATTCAGGAATTTCTATAATCTCATCTATTCTAACTATGTCCTTGTTTCCTTTCTTCTTCTTCTTCTTATTACCTTGACTACTTGATGACGGTGATAGTGCTAGAGTAAGCTAAGACTTTTTCTTAGCTTCTGACTTTAATTGGTTGGTACTTAGTGTGACAGCTTGTTTAGGTGCCTCGCTAACTGACCTTGTGTCGGTAGTAGATGTATCTACTATTTTTTTAGGAGTCTCATTCTTACCTTCACCTTTCTCTTCTTCAGCATCTATGGTATCTTTTTGTGTATCACCTTGTGTCGTCCCACCACTATGCTTAGTGTCCTTTTCATGATCTGCACCCTTATCTTCATTTGTATTTATTGTCTACTTGGGTGGCCTCTATTTTGTTTCAGTATCTATCTCAATTTCTTGGACCAGAATATGTAACTGGCCTGGTGTAGTAGCTTGGGCGACCTATGATGTATCATGTTCATCAATAGTCTAAGTTTCTTTGATGGATTCATCTTCTTTGGCCTTGTCATCTGGATCTCCCTTGGTTACATCAGTGATTGTAATATTCAGGTGACCTAAGTTAGTCAGGATTTCAGGAATACCATCTAACACATAATCAATTTTTGCATTATCAACTTTCATGGGGTCTGTACTTGGTCCAGTAGATGCAACATTAGTTATTTCCTCAGTGTCCTAGATAATCTTGGGTGGATTCAGCAATTCATTCCATATCTTGGTGCTCTCAATATCCACTTCCTTCGTATTACCTTGGAGGATATTTTGTGTCCTTTGTTTCTTCATAAATTGCTTTACATATTGTCTCATAACATCCTAAATTTCATCAACTGTGCACTCATCTTTTATAAGTGTGAGAGCTACTTCTCTCATTTGTTTCTCAATTTGGAGAGCATAAGACCATCTTGATGATATTCTATCATATATTTCTGATGGTATAGAATTATAAAATTTAATTGGTACTTGTTTCAAGTTAATCATCATACCTATAATTACTTCTTTTATTTTATCCTTGTTCTCGGTAGACAAATCAGATTATACTTGTATCTTCAGATGTGTCAACTATCCAGTTATCTTGATTGTCTATGAAATCTCATCAATACTCTGTGATGGTGTGTTGTGAACAACTGTGAATTGTTTTGGATTTTCATTAGAATCATCCTTTTCATCTTTGTTTTTTACATATCTCTTCCGTTGCCTCGGTGCAGTAGTAGTGCCCTCCTTTTTCCTTATTTGGTATGAAAACTTTGGTGATGGCCTTGTAATTTTTGCTACACCTTTCTTCAAAGGTGGTGAGTCACTAGTCACTAATTGTGATCTTGTTTGTGGTGGAGATACAGTCTTTGTTATTTTTCCCTTTTTGGTCTTGGATGACTCAACTGGTGTGTCATCATACTTGGTGGCATTAGTGTCATGATTTGGTTCAGCTTCTTGACCGACTAAAGTTTGCTGCTTAGTTTCTTCTTCACACTTATCCAATTACTCTTCTGTGATAGCAAGTTTCCTTTTCAAAATTTTCACAATCTTAGTCTTTTTCCAACCTGACTGTTGTACTTGTAACTAAATTTGTACATGAGTCTTTGCCTCATCATAGGTTCCAAATATCATGGTATATTTGTCAACAGGATCATTTAACAATTTTTCAATAGCCTCTATAGCAACATCAATATTTAATTCATAATCCATTGGAGGTAGCCAAGCAGTCCTCGTATCTGTTTCTTTAATTAATTTTGTGTTAGTATCTACTACAAAACAAATATTGTCTTGGTATTTGTCAACTAGTTGTAGTGGAATTCGGGATCTCTTTTCCATTCTAGCCTTAAATTTTGCAAAATTTTTATTTATTACAAGCTCAAAGTTTTGTCCTAGACTGATGATCATTTCATCTATTTTTAGTATAACCGGTCTATCTGTCTTCCACTTAAATTTACCGATTGATGAGAAGAAATTTTGCATGTAGAAGAATATGCATAGTAGAAAAGGAACCAAACTTACATGTATTTGTCTTTGCTGACCTGATGGTTCTCATATTCTCCTCTAATTTCTTCTGCAATATCTCCAAAAGATCAAGTTGTAGACATTTCTTGACCATCTTGTAAGCTATATCAATAGCTCCAAATGATATTTTGTTTGGTCTATTGGATTAGAATAAGTTATACCCAATGGCATAAGCACTGAATCTCAATTCAAGATCCTTGATGTAGTTGACCTTCAAGCCTCTACTATCCCACTCGACTAATGTTAGCTTTTCCAATTGGGTGCTCGGTAGGTGTCTTAGGGATTTGGCTTTAAAACATATGGCATACCATGTACTACATGAATGACATCCCTATTTTTCTATTTAGGTTCATCAAGCCATATCTTTCCATCATGTACGCTGCTAAGAACAATGCGGATCCATTCATTCTGAAAGACCTTTGGGAAATCTAGGCCACGAGTTAACCCTTTAGCCTCTAATTTTTTGTGGTCTTATTTCAACTTTCCATCTGCACACAATGATTGATAAGTAGACATGAGTTCAAAGTCTCCAATATCTCCAATCTTGTAATGTATGTATGCACGTACATCTTACACTAGCAAAACCCTAGGCAGAATACATGAGAATGCACCTTGATTATCCATTTGTGTTGCAACTTGTGGATGGATCTTGTAATTTGGCTCCATGCAGGTGGATTTATTCACCAAAACAACCTTCTTTTCCTTATCCATTTTATCTTTCATTGTTCAAGATGAATATGTCATGATTCTATGTTTTTAGGGCTTTCGTAAAATGTGCTTGAATAACTCGGTGAGGGCTGAATTCTCAATAACTAACCTGTTAGGAATAATAGTCCACAAGACAACTGAGAGGGGGGGGTGAATCAGTTGTGCAATAGATTATTAAAATTTAAACTTTATGAACTATAACATCAAAAGTAAATAACAGAGTAACAGCCAATCACCATAACATAATGTTTGTTGTTGAGGAAACCCTGTTAAAGGTAAAACCCCGGTGGGAATTAACACCCACAAAATAATGTACTGGGAGTATAGTATCCCTGTTAAAAGATATTATCCCTGTTAGGAGCTTGTTATTACATTATAGTACATAGTCCATGTTAGGAGATAGACCCTGTTAGGAGTCAATGAAAGTTGTAGGCTCACTGCCAAGGCTCACTACCCAAAGAAGGTTAAATCCACCCTTAAGGATTCATAATCTGCATCAAGTGTATACAGAAAATACACAATCTAGTGAACTGTCTGATAGAAATTATCTTTGCTTGGTCAGCTCCAATGAAGTACCAACTCTTCTCTCTATCCAACAGTCAAGCTTTGTAGCTTCATAAATCTCTGCTTTTTCCTTTATCTACCACACTTTTCACAAATGAAAAAATAACTCATATGCACCCTCTTACAATAACCCATTAGGTCGTCCAATTAAGCTTTCCTAATACACAATTAACTAGGTCATCCAATTAAGGCTTCCCATCATAAAAATAATTACATAAGCCCTTGCTAAGATACACACGGTACCTATAACAAGTATAAAATATTTATAATTCATTACAAATACTTCCAGATCTACAATCCATGCTCAGAATTACTTTCCACATGTTACAAGTCTAAAGTCGGCCAAGAAATAAGTCTTCTCCAGAACACATGCCACAACTGACATCATCAGTACCCAAACAGAAATCAAACTCAACCCATTTCACCATCATATGTCAGCTTTCCATCAGTAAGCTCACAAGTTGTGAAACATCTTCCTCAGCAAGATATACCCAAAACATAGAGACCTTCTCTTTCCAGAATTACAGTCACAGTCCAGAAAAATAGTCTTTACTAAAACAACTGTAATATCCATGATATGAAACATAAAGTCAAGAAGCCTGAGATGTAAGGTCAAAACTCAGTCTTTTGCTTAAATCCAACTTTTCTCATTTTGGTTCATCCGTACAGTGTCCGTACACCCCTTCCAGTCAAGTAACTAGTTTGTCTTCTTTCATAGAAATATGTGTTGACATCAGTGACAAAACATGAGTATCAGCAACATGATTAGTACCAAAAATTGATATCATCCAACAATATCCCCCTTTGACATTGATGGAAACATATGGTAAAATCATATGCATCAACCCAAAAGTACTCTCTCTCTTTACAATCTTCTCAATATCCTCAACAAATCTCCCCAAAATAGTAGGGATTTTCACATAGATTCCTTCCCCCTTTGGCAACAATGGAAAAGGGTGCCATAACTCATCTGTAGTCTTTGGTAAGGTGTAGCTTTTTCAAATCTTCATGTCCAATTAGGTGCAATATCACCCAAATTTGCTCCATAGTGTTCTCCTATGATCACTCCCCCTAAGGAGTAGATCCATACATCAAGTCCAAAGAATAATATAGCTCTGAGATCCAGTGGGTTGATGCATATCTGCATCATTTAATTACCACTGGGAGGGGCCATCACCCAAAGCATGCCTCTGAGGTATTCAAAAGAATCTTTTGGCAAAGGTTTAGTAAATATATCTGCTATCTGTTCCTTTGTGCTTATGTACTCTAGTTTAATCTCCTTAGCAGCTACCTTCTCCCTTAAGAAATGATACTTGATAGAAATATGTTTAGTCTTTGAGTGCATTATAGGATTCTTTGACATGTTTATTGTACTTTTATTATCACAATGAATAACCACTGGCTCCTTGAAAATTATTCCAATATCTTCCAGCATTTATTTCATCCAAACAACTTGTGTGCAATTTATTGCAGCAGCTACATATTATAATTCAGCAATAGATTGAGCAATATAGTTCTGCTTCTTGCTTAACTAGGAAACCAATCTCTTCCCAAGGAAAAATGCACCATCACTTGTGCTCTTTTTTTCATCCACATTACTTGTCTAATCTGCATCAGTAAAAGCCTACAAAGTAAAATCATCAAATTTTTCATACCACAATCCATATTCCACAGTTCCTTTCAAATATCTGAAGATTCTTTTCACAGTAGAAAAATGTGTTTCTTTAGGATCTTCTTGATATCTAGCCACAATTCCAACTGCATTGCTAATATTTGGTATGGTGTGTGTTAGATATTTTGGACCTCCAATAATTAATCTATACTTATTCTGAATAACACTCTGAGTCTCATCATCACTAGTCAGTTTGTTTCCACTCATCATAGGTGTTCCAACAGGTTTACAATCTTCCATTCCAAAAAATTTCAACATTTCCTTAAGATACTTGGTCTGAGATATAAAAATGCCATTCTTGCTCTGATTAATTTGAAAACCAATAAAATATTTCATCTAACCAATCATAGACATTTTATACTCATTCTCCATTTCTTTAGCAAATTTCTTACTCATTTTGTCATTACCTCCAAAAATCATATCATCAACAAAAACTTCTATAATCAATATTCCATCTTCATCAGTTCTTAAATACAGATTACTGTCTGCATTACCTTTTCTAAAACCAAGATGGAGTAGATATTTGTCCAGTCTTGCATACCATGCCCTTGGTGCTTGTTTCAATCCATATAGTGCCTTATTTAATCTGCAAACCATGTTTTCATCATCTGTCAAAGGAAAACCATCAAGTTGCTCAGTGTATACCTCTTCCTCTAGATCACCATTCAGGAATGTTGACTTTGTATCCATCTAATACACTTTAAAGTATTTATGTGCAGCATAAGCAAGAAATAGTCTCACAGCTTCCAATCTAGCAACATGAGAAAATGTCTCCTCATAGTCTATACCTTCTTGTTGTGAATAGCCTTTACAAACCAATCTAGCCTTGTTTCTTACCACTATACCTTTCTCATTCATCTTGTTTCTGAAAACCCATTTAGTGCCAATCACATTTTTGTTCTTAGATCTTGGAACCAATTCCCATGTATTGTTCTTCTTAATCTTCTCAAGTTCTTCTTCCATAGATTTAGTCCAAGATTCATCTCTACATGCTTCATCAGTAGTCTTAGGTTTAACTTGAGAAATAAAACAAATCTCTTCTCTAGCCTTAGATCTAGTCATTATACCTTTACTTGTATCACCAATAATCTGATCTTCAGGATGGTTCTTCTTAACATACCTTGGTGTCTTCTGTGGATCAGTATATTCAATCTGTTCATCTTTGCCTTCATTTTCAGTCATCAGAGGTTCATTCTCAATAATCAAAGGTTCTTTAGGTTCTGTAGTAACTTATTTTGTTTCTGTAATCCAACCACATTTATACATTCTTTCCTGAATTTGGAACTTTCATCTATCTTCACATTGGCACTTTCAATCAACTTTCTTAATCTTAGATTAAACATTTGTATGCTTTGCTTTTAGTAGAATAACCAAGAAAGATTAATTCATCACTTCTAGCATCAAATTTTCCAATCTCATCATCTCTTCTGATATAACATTTACTCCCAAATATTCTAAAGTATTTCATAGTAGGTGTATGATCAAACCAGAATTCATAAGGTGTCTTACTTATACCTTCTCTGATTTGAATTATGTTCAGTGTGTACACAGCAGTCCCAACTGCTTCTCTCCAGTGAACATGTGATACATTTCCTTCCAGGAACATAGTCCTTGCAGCATCTAATATAGTTATGTTTCTTCGCTCTGCTATCCCATTATGTTGTGGAGTTCTAGGGGATAAATTCTATCTGTGTATTCCATTCTCTTTGCAATATGTATTGAATAGTTCAAAATTAAACTCTCCTCCTCTATATGATCTCAAACATTTCATCTTTAAACCAGATTCATTCTCAACTTTTGCCTTGAATATCTTGAATTTGTCAAATGCCTCTGATTTCTCTCTCAAATATGTAACCCACATCATTCTAGAAAAGTCATCAACAAAAAGTATAAAATACCTTTCACCATACTATGATCTTGTTCTTGTAGGATCACACAGATTTGTATGCACCAGATCCAACTTTCCTTTTGTAGAATAGGCCTTTCTCTTGAAAGTGCTTCTAGTTTGTTTCCCCATGACACATAGTTTCATATGGCTTCACAATTCTAGCTAGATCTCTTACTACTTTTGTCATATTTTCCTTCATAATGTTATCAAAATTAACATGACAAAATCTTATGTACCATAACCAACT
The DNA here is from genome assembly GCA_018584345.1 of Thuja plicata. Lineage (NCBI taxonomy): Eukaryota > Viridiplantae > Streptophyta > Pinopsida > Cupressales > Cupressaceae > Thuja > Thuja plicata. Next base: position 1,977,928 of record MU225138.1, on the reverse strand, counting down.
GTCATCAATTTTAGAATAAAACAAGTAGCTTCAGATGTGTTAAGTTAAAATACATTACCTCTGGATTTAGAGCCAAATTTTATCAAGTCTCCTATCTTACTCTTGATATAACATTTCCCATTAATGAAATTCAGCTGATAACCCTTGTCCAATAGTTGTCCAACACTCAACAAGTTATGTTTAAGTCTATCAACAAGTAATACATTGTCAGTGTTAGTCTTTCTATCCAAAGAAATAGATCCAACTCCAATAATAAGTTTAGGAGTATTGTCACCAAATCTGACAACACCACCATTATGTTTCTTCAAACTCACAAACTTATTCCTATCTCCAGTCATATGGTGTGGACATCCACTGTTTATAACCCATTCAGATTTCTTTTCAACTCGAGATACTAGGGATTTCTCCCCATGCATAGGTGAATCATCTTTAATAACAATGAATCCAATCTCATCAAATTTATCATCCTCATCATCAGATATTCCCTCACTAGCATAATAACATTCTTTATCTTTTGAGAACTTAGACTTGAAAAACTTAGGTTTGTTCTTTGGGATTCTTGTAGGACATCTAGATGCAAAATGAC
>MU225138.1:1921195-1936968 GCA_018584345.1 Thuja plicata | reverse complement strand
TATATATATATATATATATATGTTTCCCCTATATACATATGTTTCCCCTTTTTTGAAATTAATCACAAAAATAATACACTTACAACTTGTCAAAAATATTAGGATGGGTCTTCTGGAGATTTTCCAATAACTTATCCCATTCCTCCTTGAGATGCTCGAGGGTTAACTGCTCTAGGTTCAGTTGAGCATGCATATCATATATGTTTTCAGTAACTGATAACTTCAGGGTGGAAATCAAGTTCTTTACCATTGACACATGCTTTTGCATCATAGCTAAATGTAGTAGTAACATAGGCTATAGCTCAGTTACCTGTTCTCTTATCTTTTCCTCTTCCTTCTTCAAATCTAGTCTCAATCATTATGTGTGTAGAACCTTGTTGTAATGCATCTGTAATGCATATTTCTCAGTTGAAAGACTATTAGTGCTATCTTTTAGATCTTCATCTTTTCAATAAGCTCCATAGTGAAGTGATCTAATGTGCATAAATTTTGTAGAATTATAAGGGCTTCAGTAATAAAATTTTCTAATCCTGTTACAAACTCTGACAGATTTACCTTGTTTACTTCCACTGTTTGGTTGATCTTCTCAGTAACCTTGTATTGAATCTTCTTTTCTACTCTCTCTTCCGATTTCTGCCTGGCATCAATGTCTGGACCATTTATTATCTTAGTGAGAAGTGCAATTTGATCAATGATGGGGGCTGATTCATTGATGTTCACATCAGGAACAACTTGTTGTAGAATCTCCTTTGCAGCCTCTAGCACCTGTGCATTTTTATGTTCTTACCACAGCTTGTCTTGAGCTTCTTTTCGGGTGCATATCTCTCCATATTTCCTAAGTGTTTCTAGATAAAATGTCCTTGGATCATAGTCAGGGATGTCAATGATTTCATCTAATGGTACTGCATCCTTTCTCCTTTTCTTCTTCTTCTTCTTCTTCCCTTTAACACTTGATGTAGGAGATAAAGTTAGAGATAATTGAGCCTTTTTCTCAGTTTATTTCTTTGATGGCTCGGTAGGTGTGATGCCTTGTGAAGGTACCTCGGTAGCTTACCTGGTGTTAGTGGTAGGAGTGTCTATCATCATCTTTGTGTTATCTTCACCTTTGTCTTCTGCATCACTAGTTTTTGTAGGTGCATCACCTTGTGTTGTGTCTCTACTATGCTCGATCTCTTTATCTTGTGTATCACCCTTGTCTAAATTTTTTTATATGACCTTCTTGGGTGTCTTCTTTTGTGCTTCACTTTCTATATCAATAGCTTGTACTAGAATAGGAAGATTACCTGGTACCATTTCTCACTAAACCTCTGGTGTACCTTCTTCGTCTAATGTCTTGGTGGCTCCGATTATCATTTCATCTTCCTTTGCCTTGTCATCGGGATCACCTTTAGTTATATCTTCTATTGTGATCTCTGCATGACCTAGATTAGTCAACTGTTTAGGAATATTGTCCAGTAAATTATCAATAGTTGCATCATCAATATTTATTGGTTCTATGCTCGGTTGATGTCCCTTAGTATCGACTGTAGATGCAATGTCATCAGTTTCCTTGGTTGGATTTAGCACACTGTTCCACATCCTAATTCTCTCTTCATCAACTTCCTTCAAATTCCCTTAAAGTATATTAAATGTTCTTTCTTTCTTTGGGAATTGCTTTGCATACTACAACATTACATCATCAATTTGTTCTACGGTGTAATCAGCCTTAAGTAGAGTGAGAGTTGCCTCTCTCATCTATTTCTCAGTTTGAAGTGCATACGTCCATCGGTCTGATATTTTATCATACAATTCATGTGGAATGTAAAAAGAAAATTCAACAGGGACCTTCTTGAAAGTAATCATCATGCCTATGATAGCTTCTTCCAATTTTTTCTGATTCTTGTTAGTCAAATTAGCATAAGCGTGTATCTTGGGATGTCCTAACCTTCCGTTTATTATGATTGCTTCTGCAATTTCATCAGTAGTATTTGGTACTTTGTTCTTCACAACCTTAAATTGATCAGTATTTTCATCAATATCATCCTTATCATATTTATTCCTTACAAACTTCTTTCTTTGTCTCATTGTAGTAGTCTTTGGTTTCCTTGTCTGATAAGTGTATTTCGGTGATGGCCTTGTAATCTTTTCAACTCCTTTCTTCAAAGGTGGTGAATCTGTTGTCACCGATCTTGATCTTGTCCTAGGTAGAGACTCAATATTTATAACTTTTCTCTTTTTGGGCTTAGGTGCCTCTACTTGTGATTCATCAGACTCGGTGGCATCAGCATCTTGTTCTTGTTCTTCATCTTCACTGACTATAGTCTTCTCCTCAGTATCATCAACTCATTTATCCAGTTCTTCATCAATGATAGAAAATTTTATTTTTAAATTCTTTAAAATCTTAGTCTTCTTCCTACCCATCTTTTCAACTTGAAGTCCAATTTATATTTGGTTCTTAGCTTCTTCATATGTGCCAAATCTCATGGCAGATTTGTCAACTGGCTCATTGAGTAACTTTTCTATACCCTCAAAAGCTAGATCAATATCTAGTTCATAGTCCATCAGAGGTAGCCATGTTATCCTTGATTGTACTACCTTAATGAGAGTAGTGTCTATGTAAACTAAAAAAAATATTTTATCCTTATACTTATCTACCTACTACATTGGTATTCTTGTTCTTTTCTCCATTCTTGCTTTGAACTTTGCAAAATAGTCATTCATAATTGGTTCAAAGTTTGTGCCTATACTTGTAATGAAGTCATTGATTTGCAATATAATCGATCATTTTTTCTTCCATTTGACATTATCAACGGAGGGGAAAAAATTTTGTAGATAGATTGCCTCTGCAACAGCTCAGCTAGGTCAAGTTGTAAACCCTTCTTTACAATCTTGTATGCAATATCAATAGCTCCACATGCAACATTGTTAGGTCTTCTCTACCAGAAGATCATGTATGCAATAACATATACACCAAACCTAAGTTCAGGATCACTGATGGTGTTGATCTGTATACCTCTACCATCCCACTTGGCTCCTATTAGCTTTTTGATCCTTGTTCTGGGTGGGTGCCTTGGGAATTTTGATTTATCTGATTTAGGATACCTGGTTGCTGCATGTATCACAAATTTTCTTATCTTCTTTAGTTCATCCAGCCAAAGCTTTCCATCATGAACTCAGCTCAATACAATGTGGATCCATTTAGTTTCAAACTCCTTCAGGAAATGTAGGGAATTGGTAACCCTTTCACTTCTAAATGTTTTTTATCATCTTTCAGTTTACCATCTGTGCAAAGTGACTGATATGTCAATATTAGTTCAAAATCCCCTATCTCGCTAATCTTACAGTGAATGTAAGCTCTCACATCATGAACCAGTAGAAACCTAGGCAGTATCATGGAGAACACACCTTTGTCATCAGGTTGAGATGCAACTTGTGGATGTATCTTGTAATGGGGTTCACTGCATGTAGAATTCTTAACGAGAATCACCTTTTTATCTTTATCCATCTTTTCCATCATGGTTCGTGATGAAGACGCCATTGATTTTGAATTAGGGATTCCATGAAAGAGCTCAAAGTAACTCGATAAGTGCAAATGCGTACAAGTTCTCACCTTTATCTATTTGAAATGTGCTTAGTATCTCTGTAAAATATTTGAAGTGCTCTGTTGTGTATTCTCTCTCAATTTCTCTACTCTTCTTTGTGATAGTTGTGTGAAAAAATGAGTTTACCTCCCTCAAATTTATACCAAATAACTTTAATCAACACAATAAATCCTCATTACCAACCACTCAGTAGACAAACATAATACTTAGTTAATACTAATGATACTTCAGCTCGGTGAGTATACCAAATGATCAATTACCTTAGCAACTCAGTTGTCTCTCACATGTTCACCGACTAGAAATACTAACTCCATACAAATTAATCGACACAACTAGATCAAAGTAATCAAAAATATAATATCATAGTGCATCTTAATTCATGCTAATTTGGCATTTGTACAACGAATATAGGAACTAATGTAAGATATAGCTCTTTAGAACATAGTTCTATACCTGCTTGTATTGCTTAGGTGGAAGTGGTGGAATCACCTTATCCATTGGATGAGGTGTCACCAACTATTGTACTTGGCCCAGCATTATCATTTGATGCTCTCCTCCGCATTTGATTTGTAGTCCTCACAATTTCTTCAATTGTATTCCCATTTCCATACGTATTTATTTTGTCTACAAAATCTCTTCTTAAGTGACCAAACTTATGATGGTGTGAGCATGCCATACTAGAGTTTGACCAATTCCTAGACTTAGTTCTCCATTGTCTCATATAGTTTTCTGCTATATGTCCGTGTTTACCACATGTTGTGCAACTAGCCCAAGTGTTATAATCCCAAGCATAAGCATTACCTTGTCTTCTCAGTTGATTTACCTTTTCTTCTCCTTTAGGTTTCTAGATTTGCTTCGTATTAGTCCTACATGCTTTTGATGTATGACCATACATATTGTAAGTTAGACAATATTTATCAATGTAGGGTTTCTTCTATAGTTTGTTCATCTTAGCTCTGCATTCATGTGCTTGATGTCCATGCTTATTATAGTTATATAAATTTCCATTAAATTTAGGAGAGTTTCTATAAATACCTTTTTCTTTGCTTCTGCAAATGTTTCATGTGTGGCCTGGTTTTCCACAGTTATGGCAAGAGGGTTTCTTAGGCTTCGGATTTGAGTATGCATTCCTTTTTTTAGCTTGATTTGACAATTCTCCTTGCTTGGTATACCCTAATTTGGTATTGTTGTTTAGTCTTCTTTGACAGTTCATAAATTCATCCATTCCCTTAGTAGTGTCTTCAAATCTCTTAATTACCTCATTATGTTTTTGTAGAATCTTCAATTCATTTCTCAATTTTCATTCTCTTATTTCAATACACCAATGTCTTCTAGTTTTCTAGAAAGCTCAATATTCACTCGATTGGCCTCATGACTCATAGCAACCACTTGATTGGTGATCTCAAATTAATGTTCAGTAAGTCTCATTATCTCATATTCTTTTTCTTGTAACTTTTTAGTCTTTTTCCTTCTGTCATCAATGTTCAAATTATATGACATTCCTAGTGACTAAGAGGGGGGGGTGAATCAGGAGCCAATAAAACTTAATCCTTTTAATCCAAAATTAGATTAACTTATTTGTTTGCATGCACATAACTTGAAAGTAAAGAATATAAAGAACACATAACACAATATTTGGCTACCCAAAAACCTTCCAAAAGAAAGTAAAACTGAGGTGGGGATGATACCCAAAAGATTTAGTACTGCAGTATAAATTTATCCTGTTAGAGCTTACAATGACCACTTCTGATGGTCTTCTCTATTAGGAGGATAAAAGGGATTATTAGGTCCACCTTGTTAAAGGATTTTGTACAATACAATGAGTAATGCAACTTAGTTAAGAGATTTAAAGAAAGGACTATTAGGTCCACCTTGTTAAAGGATTTTGCTAATCCACCTGTGAGAATGAACTAGTTGATGATCTTCTCTATGGAACTGTGATTGTTGAATAAGATCCTTTTGAATATAACTAATCACCTGAATGTGATAGATGAGACTTTGTTTTCATGAATACTTTTTCACTTAAATCAAACGGTCATTCGCATGCCTTATGCATACATTCATACTTATTCTTTTCTCACTCATATTCTCTTCACATTATTATATTGGATAAAATAAACTATCTTTTATATATATATATATATATATCACCCAAATAACTCTGTAATTCAGCTTGCAATAAACAAAATTATATTTAACAATATATGCAAATTTTGCTTCAAACTGTCACTTGGGTCCAAAAGACTACTCGGGTGATGTTGAACACTCAGGCGATGCTGAACACTCAGGCAACACTGTATACTCGGGCAACACTGAATGACTAAGTGTTTTGACAATAATTGACAATATGTCTTTCCATAAGGTCTACAATCACCCCCTTTGGCATTAGTGACAAAAACATTTATCATTGAATTCTGTATCTGATATGTCAAAACTCCCCCTTTTTGTCTACTTGGGTTTTGACACTGCTTCTACTGCTCAGGTCCAACTGACTCTATTTTTGTGTTTTTCAAAAATATATATTCAATGTACATATGTTCTATTTATTACAATCTAATGATATTTACCCCTTGTTTGTGATAGGAATGCCAAAAAGTGATATTTAAAATGTTATCCTGAAGTAGGATAGGAAATCACTATGTACCTTCAAAATTTGAGACAGAGTGTTGTCCCAATATTCCTATAGCAACTTCATGATGTGCAATTCAACTTGTAGCTCTGCAGACAACTCTATCATTAGCTTGGCAACTGAGAAGTTATTTTCATGAATGAGTGTCTTATCATATTTTATGTGTTTCTGCATTCCATCCATGTGTGGTAGACATTGGCTCTGGATTTTTGTAAGAGATTCTCTGGTCCTTGCTTCTTCTCTCAACAATTCATCTTGTAGATCAGTAAGATACTTGATTTTCATAAAGTGAGCAGAATTGGTGCTCAGGTCAAGTGCTAACTGCCTTGCACTTTCCTTCATGTCTGCATTGATCTTTACTAACTTGTTCTTGATTTCCATAGTAAAGTTAGAGGAGTCACTCAACTTTGCAAATAGTGCTACCACATTTTTCACAGTGGTTTCTAGAGTGTTGATGATCTTTGTAAGCAACACCTGGTCAATTGCAATCTTCTTTGCAATGTTTTCTAGAACCTTGTTCTCAAAATGTTTCTCTGCACTCTCAAGTAACTTCTCCTGACCATTCATATCTGTGTTGAACTTGTGGACAATTTCAACAAGTTGGTCCATTATTGATTCACTCTCATTTACTTCAATCTGCAATGCATCTACAAATATTCCTTTGACATCTTCAAGTACTTTATTCCTTTGTCTTTCCTTTCGGAGCTTTTGCTGTGTAGCTCTTTTCTTCCACATTTCTCCCAAAATATCCATTTTCTCTATAGATAGGCTGGATAGATCCCAATGAGGAATCACAATTTCTTTATCTAGATCTATCTCATCAGTAATTACTGCCTTTGTCTTAGGACTCGGTGAAGGAACAATTTCCTTACCTTTACCTACCTCATCCTTTTCTTCAGTATTCAATCCAATTAGGTCATTGACCTTTACAGTACCAATTGTTGGATCAATAGTTAATGATGAATCAATGTTAGTAGTATAAATATCTACCTTGTCTTTCTGTGACTTGGGTGTGCATGTCTCAGTAGTAAGAGGAGCCTGTTGCTTGGTCTTTGTCTATTCAGATATGGATTCTGCAACCTTGTCTTTTCTCGGAGGTACTATATTTTGTATAAGAGATTGGGGTAATGATGTCATTACCTCAACTACAATTTTCTCTGTGTTGGACTCTTCAATACTCTATACCTCAGGTAGTGTATCATCATTTCCCTGTACTGCAGGGTTTGTACTCGGTACTTCTTCCTTCACATTGCCTTTTGTTATCTCAAATATTTATATCCACACTAATGTGGCATGTTGAGCTACATCATCTATGATCTTGTTCAATATTTGGAATTCCATCAATCTGGGGGTGTGATTATTCTCATATTTTCTCAAGGCCTCTTTTACTTCTTTGCCTTTCATTGCAGGCATGACTTGCTTCAATGTTTTTTCACTTATATTTTTTTCAATTTGTACTGCATTCTTCCAGGGAATAGATACTGCCTTGAATAGGTCTTCAGTCATATAACTCTTCAACTCAGAAGGGTCATATTTCCACTTTTCCATCTTCTCCACCATTGCTTTCTCAATCTTCTTCTTTTCTTCTTCTGACCTAGATGCATAATTCAATGACTTCAAAGAACTCATGGCTCTTCCTTCTTTAAGGTCTTTAATCTTCTGATCAAGTATGTGTATTAGTTTAGTGAAGACCACATTATTATCTTCTTCATCATCATCCTCATCATCACTTAGTATAATATTTCTCCTTGATCTCCTCAAGGTGACAACAGGAGTAGTGCCTTTTCCCTTTTTTTGGTTTAGGTGTTGTCTTCGTCTTCTTCTTTGGAGGTTTAATATCAATTTCTTCCTTTTCAAATTCAACAACCTCTATCTTAACTGTATCCTCTATTTTAACTGTGTCCTATTTACTTTCAGAGATGGTAGGAGAGTTGGAGGTCTTTCCATACTTCTTCTTGAATGTATCAAGTCTCTTTCTTCCTCTATTCAATATCTTAGGAATCTCAATCTCCAAAGATATCATGCTCTTTGCTTCCTCATAGGTTCTAAAGTAAGGTTCCTTTGGATTGATAGGTTCATTCACAAGAGCCTCTATGATATCTTGTGTATCATCTTGGTTAACTTCATATGGAAGGGTTTTTACCCATGCAACCCTAGGCTTTATTGCTTGTATATAAACCTTATCACAATCAACTAGAAAACTGATTTCATCTTTGTATTTCTCAACTAGTTGTTTGGGAATTCTATATCTACTCTGCATCTTCTGTTTGAAACTCTCAAAGTATCCATCCATAATGCTATCAAATTTATCTCTTAACTCAGCTATGAATTCATTAATTTGATGGATAATTGGTCTATCCTTCTTCCATGCTACTATTCCTTTGGAGGGAAAGAACTTCTCAACATAAAAGAGTATGCAGATTAGAAGAAAACCAAACTCACATAAATTGGTTTTGGATACTTGGATGCTTTCCATATTCTTTCTCAACTGAGTGAGTTGCAATTTTGCTAGGTCAAATACCAGATTCTTCTTTACTACTTTGTATGCTAGGTCAACAGCTTCACACACAACATTGTTGGCTCTGCTTGAGCTATATATCTTATGGGATATAACATGAATGCCAAATTTCAACTCTATATTAGTTACTCTGTTAAGTCTCATGCCTCTATCATCCCACTCAACAAGAGTTAACTTAGCTAGTTCATCCTTGGTTAGAGTTTTGGTAGTTTTTGGCTTATCAAGCATAGGGAACACGGTGACATGGTGAATTATCTTCTTAGTGATTTTCACAGGATGTTCCAACCATAATTGCATGTCGTGGAGATGACTAAGAACATATCTCATCCATTTTGTCTAGAAATCCCTCGGCATGTGCATGATGTGTGTTAAACCCTTGGTTTCGAGGTGCTTATGCTCAGGCTTCAAAATCCCATTGGTACATAATTTATCATATGCTTGATTCATCTCACTAGTTGCAAGCTCATGTATGTTGCAGTGATAGAAGCTATGAATGTCGTTAACCAGTAACACTCTTTGAAGAATTAGGGAATGAGCTCCCATCAGGTCTATCTCCTCTGAAACTGTTGGATGAAGCTTAAACATTAGAGGATCACAAATTACATTCCTTACTAGCATCTCAAAACCTTTCTTGACCTTGCTGCTGGAAGTGGATGCCATATTGCTCGGACAAAATGATCAAACTCCTCTTTCAATCATGAATTCGCACTGAATTGCTAAGGGCTCTGAATTGAATTATAAACAGAAAGCTTTGTAAGCAATACTCTTTACAATCCTTCGTTTATAAGATATTTTCAACCGTTAGAGTATTTCATTAAATTCTCCATACATAGTAGATGGCGTGACTCAGGTGTTTCTCCAAGATTCACTTGGAAGCTCAGTTGAAACTAAATTTCCAATTATCAATACTACCCGACTCAGCTCAGGTGAGCTAGAGTGACTCAGGTGTAACTAAAATTATAACTCAGGTTGAACTATAATATGTCCTCATGCATCAATATGCAGATATGGACTATATTGCTTATCTAGAACTGATGTAGGATGGCTTGTATTGCACAATTCCAGTCATCTCCTTACTTTCCTATTTTGTAATGATAAATCCACCCATCTCACTATTTAGGGTGTCATTAGATCCTTCATTTCTTTGATCTGAATTATCTAAGGATTTCCTTACCCATTGCTTTCTCATCTGAGTTATAATTTCAGAGACTTTGGCTTTTCCATTCTCAAAACCAGTATCAACTTTTTCTCTGTTCATACAGTTCTTGCTTAGATAACTGAGTTGCTTGCACACACAACATCTCTTAGTAGGATCTCTTTTTCTGAAGTTATTCTTCATACAATTTGCACCAATGTGTTCATAGTCACCACAGTGACAACATCTGTACCAAGTGTTTTAATCCCAACTAAAAATTTCCTTGGCTAATTGTTTAGCAGGATTCCATTTCTTAGTTCTACACTTGGAAGATTTATGACCTTGTTTGTTGCATTTGTAGCATTTCCCTTCAATCTTAGGTTTCTCTTTGCATTCACTTTCTCTATGTCCATGTTTGTTTCAACTATAGCATTTACCATTAAATTTTGACTTTCCATTGCACCAACATTTATTTGATCTATGCCCTAACTTACGACAATGATTGCATGTAGGTTTGTTCTTTTGAGCTCCTTGTTGTGAGGATTCACCTTGTTCAGTATAACATAATCCATTATGTCCATGATGTCTAAGTTTTGTAGCCTAATATGTGCTAGTTTTTTAACTCATCATACTTTCATTTGTTTTCTTTTAAGTATTGAGATCATTCTGCACTCTTTCATTTTTTGTCCTTAGATTGTCAACTTCTTGTGTTGCATTGTTGAGTTTACTTGCCAAATCAGTTTTATAGAATGACAAGTGTAGGATTTCTTTTTCTTTTTCCTCTAATCTTGTACTCAGTAGTACTTTGTCTTCTTGTGCTTTATTTCTGTCATCTTCTACTTTGTTCTTTAGTTCCATGACTTCACACATTCTGATTGAGTGAAATTCCTATTCTCTTTTCAACTTTTTGACTTCTTCATGTAAAGTGAGATTCTTTGCAAGAAAGTCTTCAATGGTTGCATCAGCTTCTTCTGATCTTTTGTCTTTGAAAAATTCTTCAATTATTTATTCTATATAGTTCTTGTCATTCATCTACACTGCTAATTCTTTTCTTCTCTTCAAGGAAAGAGAGAGCTGCTCCTTAAGTATTATGATCTTATCCATGGCCACTTTAAGATCTATCTTTTCATTCTTAATGGCTTTCTCTAGTCTGTATGTTTCCATATCCTCTGATCTTTTCTCAAGTTGTTAAACTTCTGATAAGAGAACCACTGCTTTGATACCAATTGTTGGAACTATATGATGTGCCCAGTGACTGAGAGGGGGGGTGAATTAGGAACCAATAAAACTTAATCCTTTTAATCCACAATTAGATTAACTTATTTGTTTACATGCATATAACTTTAAAGTAAAGAATCATACAAAACACATAACACAATATTTGGTTAACCAGAAACCTTCCAAAAGAAAGTAAAAGTGGGGTGGGGATTATACTCACAAGATTTAGTGCTGCAGTATAAATTTATCCTGTTAGATCTTACAATGACCACTTATGATGGTCTGCCCTATTAGGAGCATAGAAAGAACTGTTAGGTCCACCTTGTTAAAGGATTTTGTACAATACAATGAGTAATGCAACTTGGTTAAGATATTTAAAGAAAGGATTATTAGGTCCACCTTGTTAAAGGATTTTGTTGATCCACCTATGAGAATGAACTAGTTGATGATCTACTCTGTGCAACTATGATTGTTGAATAAGATCCTTTTGAATATAACTGATCACCTGAATGTGATAGATGAGACTCTGTTGTCCTGAATACTTCTGCACTTAAATCAAACTTCCATTTTCATGCCTTATGAGTCATACATTCATACTTATTATTTTCTTACTCATATACTCTTCACATTATCATATTGGATAAAACAAACTATCTTACATATATATCTTTATCCAAAAAATAAATCTGTAACTCGTCTTGCAATAAACAAAATTATATTTAACAATATATGCAAAGTCGGCTTCAAACTGTCACTCAGGTCCAAAAGACTACTCAGGTGATAAACTATCACTCGGGCGATGCTGAACACTCTGGCGACACTGTATACTCGGGCAACACTAAATACTCAGGCAACACTAAATGACTAAGTGTTTTGACACTAATTGACAATATGTCTTTCCATCAGGTCTACAATCAACAGCCATGTTTCTATCTTGTTCATCTTTCTTTGCATCGTTCAAGACTTCAACCATTCTAACCATTTGTGTATCTTGACTTACCTGTAGTGATTTCACTTGTTTAGTAATTTGTTGATTTCCCTCATATATATTTGATATGATTCCTTCATATACATCAGATATGCTACCAAATTCAGATCCATATGTGATGCAGCAGTGGCAAGCGGAAGCCTCCAAGCAATAAGCCAATGGTAGAGTTTCAATCCTCCAACACCCTAGGTGAAGGGTCAAGTGTTGAATACCTATCACAGGTATGATAAAAGGACTCAAGGAAGGTTATCACAACCCTACAAGGCAACGAAACCCAATCACTAGGTTTGCCAAAGTACTAAGCACCAAAGAACACAGGTTCACAAGAGGTCTCCTTAACACAATAAGTACTTAAACCCCATGAAATGGATACTAAGACCAGGGGTGGCCCAAAATAACTATTCTAGCCTTTTTAGGTCCTATTATAATAGTTCCAATGGTTCTTTCACCAATGGACAACTCATACTACCAAGTTGCTTCACAACCTAGCCTTTGGCTTGTAGCCTTTTTCAGAGACAAATCTATACACAAGTCAAATTTTTCTCAAAGAAGGTGTTAATTTTATTAGGGATTCTAGTACCCTTTATGGCCTTACTAAACATTCCCAAGAACCAAGGATTGGAAACAAACAGAAGGCTTTTCTGTCATAACATTTAGACCGGGCTAAGAGGCCTAATTGGGCCACTTTAACAAAGGAACTACCCTCTAAAATTTTCACAAGGCTTCCAAACCACTTCCATTGGATGGGAAGCATGCCAAAATGCTTATATCCATGATTTGGAGTCTGGTCTCAACATTTTAGGCAGTCAAATTACTGATGTCCTCTAAAATCTGGGGTCACACATGAAGATGTGCCCCTAGGGCATCAACTTTCTCTCTCAACCCTACATCTTTCCATCCCAAAAGAAAAGGAAATCAAATTACATTGTTAGCACAAGAATTCCACCAAAGGGTTTTAAATTCCCATGGTGGAATCTTCCAGAATGAGTAAATTTGTATCAAGCCCTATTAAGGAAGCCAATTCACGGGCTGTAGGAGTAAAATGTGAATAACTTTTGAGCTACATGGATTCAGGACCTCAGACCAAGTGAAAAAGAAATCTAATACATAGGAGCATCCAAAAATGTAAGCCTTCCTACACCAGGAGTTTGTACATGTTTGTACCACACAGAAAACCTCTGAATTCTGTAGGAAAAAGGTGTATTTTATTGATTGAAAATGCCAAATTACATATTATTCCTTCCACCCACCTGAAAGGGCTATTTTAAGGCTTCCCCCATTGGTTTCAATTTATTTTTAAACAATCTGACTGTTGGGGGGTTAATTACAACTTTTTGGCAAAAGTTGTCAAAGTTGCTAGGCAACTTTGACAACATTTTGTGCAATATTTGCAATATTTGCAAAACTAATGACCAAACTTGGTCCTAACTTATTCTAGTGATCCAACATGGATCTAAGACCTAAAAAACATGAAAAAGACTAAGATATTATGAATTTATTCCTATTGACCACTTTTGACCATAGCAAGCCAGGGGCTTATAATTGTGCCAATCCTAGAACTAGGCCTCACAACTTGGTCTATGTGCCTTAACTAGACTAAACTAGATATTTGTAGGCTTGTTAGTATCTTTGTTGGTTGATTCTAGAGTAGGTGCTTCTTCACCATACCCCCCTTGAGTTTTAAAACTCAAGTTCCTACTTGAGGATAACTTCTCCACTGAAGTCCCATGTTGCTTGATTTGATCTTCAGTCAGCCATGTAGCATCTATGTTGGGGCGTCCCTTCCATTTTACTAGGTACTGCATATACTTCTTGGTTTTGGTTTTCCTTAGTAACTTTGTGTCCAAAATTTCCTCTAACTCCACTGGTTTTCTTTGGGGTAGATTTGTGACATAGTCTTCATCTTGGTTGATGTTTGATTCCTCACCCTGCTCATTCATTGAACCTGATGTAGCTTTGTATGGTGTGAGGTCTACCACATTGAATATGGGAGATATTTGCAAAGTTGGAGGAAGGGATATTTCATAGGTTTTCTCACCTATTTTGTTGAGTATGTTGCAGGGGCCTACTTTCTTCATTTGTAACTTGGAGTATCTACCTTTAGGTAGTCTCTCCTTCCTTAGGAAAGCCCAAACCCTGTCTCCTACTTGGAAATGGACCTCTCTCCTTATTTTGTCAACATTTTCTTTGTACTTGAAACTAGATCTTTGCAATGTGTCTTTTACTTGCTGCTACACCTTTGTGATGAGTTTTGCCAATTCTTGGCCTTGTGCACTGATTTTGAAGTCAGAGGGGAGTTCCATCAGATCCAATGGTCCCTGGGGTGCAAACCATACACTGCTTGGAATGGATTTTTTCCAATTGACCTATTTATGGATTCATTGAAGGAAAACTCTACTTGGGGCAGAATTGTATCCCAACTTTGTGAGTATTTCTTGGTTAGGCATCTTAAGAGATTTCCTAAAGACCTATTTACTACCTCATTCTGCCCATCTGTCTGTGGGTGATAGGTAGAACTATAGGTGAGATTTGTGCCCAACTTCTTGAAGAGTGTCCTCCAAAAGAGGCCTTGAAACTTTACATCTCTGTCTGATACAATTGCCTGAGGTAAGCCATGGATTCTAACTACTTCTTTGAAGAAGAGATTGGCTATATGAGATGCATCATTTGTGCTCTTGCATGGCACAAAATGGGCCATTTTGCTGAACCTATCCACTGTGACAAACACACTATCAAAGCCTTGCTTGGTTTAAGGCAGCCCCATTACAAAATCCATTGATATGGACTCCCAAGGCCTTGAAGGGATTGGTAATGGTTGGTAGAGTCACTGATTTGTTTTCATTCCTTTAGCTTGTTGGCAGATTGTGCAATTCTCTATAAAATTATTAACATGATTGTTCAACTTAGGCCAAAAATAGCTCCTCTTCACCATGTATGTTGTCTTATCAATGCCAAAGTGACCTCCTAGGCCACCACAATGCTTTTCCCTTACTATATTTGTCTTCATTGAGCACTTTGGTATACATAGTTGTGCTCCCTTGAATAGAAGCCCATTCTGAATCAGATATTTAGAGAAATCAGTGTGATATCTGCCCTCCATTTTTGTGCAAATCTGATATACTTCTGCAAAATCAGGGCCATTCAAGTACAAGTGTTTAAGGGACTCAATCCCCACACTTTGTAATCAAAATTCTTCAATAAGACCAACCCTCATGCTAAGGGCATCAGCAACTTTGTTTTCTACACCCTTTTTATGCTTAATGTTGAAGGTATATACCTGCAATTGCTCTACCCATTTGAGATGTCTGACTGAAATTTTTTCTTGTGAATTGAGGAAGCTTAATTCATGATTTTCAGTGTAGACTACAAACTCCTTTGGGATCAAATAGTGCCTCCATTTCTTTAGGGCTTGGACCATGGCATAGAGCTCTAGATCATAAGTGGACTACTTTTTTTTGGCTTCATTCAGTGTCTCTGAGAAGAAAGCAATAGCCCTACCCTCTTGACTTAGGACTGCCCCTATAACCAAATTACTTGCATCTGTCTCCACAGTGAAGACCTTGTTGAAATCAGGGAAGACCAAGATAGGGTATTGTGCAACTCTATTCTTCAAGTATTGGAATGCATCATTGGCTTCCTTTGTCCATGCAAACTTAGTCTTCTTTCCACCTTTGATTGTTTCAAGCATTGGTGCACATACATGA
>MU225138.1:1884948-1919728 GCA_018584345.1 Thuja plicata | reverse complement strand
CCTCTCACCTTGGTTGTTGTTGTGTCTCTTCTCAGGGCATCTTCCTGCATGATGTCCCATTTGGTTGCAATAGTAACATTTCAATGGTCCATTACCTCTTCCTAAATTTGTCCTTCCCCTATTGAAGTGTCTCCTTCCTCTATATTTTCCTCTTGAATTTGAGTCACTATTTTCTTTGTCTCCTTGGTAAAGGGTCCTGCTGCTGCTGCCACCACTTTGTCCCTTGTTCCAAGAGTTGCCTTTGCCTCTAAATTTCTTCCCACTATCATTACTCTTCCCTTTTCCAAAGTCTTGTTTTCTCTTCCATTTTTCCTCCACCTTAAGTGCCATTTGATAGCACCTATTGACTGTGGTAGGGCAGTGTAGACTTCACTCTTCTTGAATGGATGCTTTCAAGCCATTCATGTACCTTGCTAGCTTTTCTTCCTCATCTTTAGCCATATTGGTCTTCATACATAGTTTCAAGAACTCCTTGGTGTATGAGCCTACATCCATGTCCTTTTGTTTTAGACTTTGCTTCCTCCTATGGAGTTGCACCCCATAGTCCTCAGGTACATATGTTTCTTTGATCAATGCTATCATCCTATTCCATGAATTGATCATGTTCTTCCCATTCTTCACCCTCTCTTTTTGGATGAAGTTCCACAAAGTTAGGGCTGCCCCCTTTAACTTGGATCTTGCCACCTTTACCCTCTATTTTTTAGGGATGTCTTTGCATTCAAAGAATGTTGTTAAAGCCTCTATCCAATCCAAGGCTAAGTTTGCATTCATATTGCCAATGAAAACTGGAAAATCTATCTTTTCCTCCATGGTTCTCCTTCCCATGGACTTTAAGGCATATATGAAAGGCCTTTGATCTACAGGGATGTGTTGAATAGGGTCATCCTCCTCTTCTTCACTTTCCTCTTCATTCTCAGACTCATCTCCTTTGCTCTTGTCAAGTTTATTCTCAAGTTCTTGAAGCCTCTTGGTCAAGGCCATGTTTACAGCCCTTTTCTCTCTCACCATCTTTGCTAACTCACTATTTGTGACCCTTGTAGGGATCTCTTCATCTTCAAGAGAAGACATGGCTCTGATACCACTTGATGCAGCAGTGGCAAGCGGAAGCCTCCAAGCAATAAGCCAATGGTAGAGTTTCAATCCTCCAACACCCTAAGTGAAGGTTCAAGTGTTGAATACCTATCACAAGTATGATAAAAGGACTCAAGGAAGGTTATCACAACCCTACAAGGCAACGGAACCCAATCACTAGGTCTGCCAAATTCCTAAGCACCAAAGAACACAAGTTCACAAGAGGTATCCTTAACATAATAAGTACTTAAACCCCATGAAATGGATACTAAGACCAGGGGTGGCCCAAAATCACTATTTTGGCCTTTTTAGGTCCTATTCTAATAGTTCCAATGGTTCTTTCACCAATGGACAACTCATACTACCAAGTTGCTTCACAACCTAGCCTTTGGCTTGTAGCCTTTTTCAGAGACAAATCTATACACAAGTCAAATGTTTCTCAAAGAATGTGTTAATTTTATTATGGATTCTAGTACCCTTTATGGCCTTACTAAATATTCCCAAGCACCAAGGATTGGAAACAAACAGAAGGCTTTGTTGTCATAACTTTTAGACTAGGCTAAGAGGCCTAATTGGGCCACTTTAACAAAGGAACTAACCTCTAAACTTTTCACATGGCTTCCAAACCACTTCCATTGGATGGGAAGCATGCCAAGATGCTTAGATCCATAATTTGGAGTCTGGGCTCAATGTTTTAGGCAGTCAAATTACTGTTGTCCTCTAAAATCTAGGGTTACACATGAAGATGTGCCCCTAGAGCATCAACTTTCTCTCTCCACCTTGCATCTTTCCATCCCAAAAAAAAATCAAATCAAATTAAATTGTTATCACAAGAATTCCACCAAAGGTTTTTAAATTCCCATGGTGGAATCTTCCAGAATGAGTAAATTTGTATCAAGCCCTATTTAGGAAGCCAATTCACGGGCTGTAGGAGTAAAACATGAATAAATTTTGATCTACAGGGATTCAGGACCTCAAACCAAGTGAAAAATAAATATAAGACATAGGATCATCCAAAAATGTAAGCCTTCCTACTCTAGAAGTTTGTACACGTTCGTACCACACAGAAAACCTCTAAAATCTATAGGAAAAAAGGTGTATTTTATTGATTGAAAATGCCAAATTACATATTATTCCTTCCACCCACCTGAAAGGGATATTTTAAGGCTTCCCCCATCAGTTCCAACTGATTTTTAAACAATCTGACCGTTGGGGGGTTAATTACAACTTTTTGGCAAAAGTTGCTAAGCAACTTTGACAACATTTTGTGCAATATTTGCAATATTTGCAAAACTAATGACCAAACTTGGTCCTAACTTATTCTAGTGAGCCAACATGGATCTAAGACCTAAAAAACATTAAAAATACTAAGATCTTATGAATTTAGGCCTATTGACCACTTTTGACCATAGCAAGCTAGGGGCTTATAATTGTGCCAATCCTGGAACTAGGCCTCACAACTTGGTATATGTGCCTTAACTAGACTAAACTAGATATTTGTAGGCTTGTTAGTATCTTTGTTGGTTGATTCTAGATTAGGTGCTCCTACACCAAGATGTTTCAAATGGGTCATGAATCTCTTCTTCCTAATAATCAGTCTCATGACAGCGAGGTGTCATGTCCTTTCTCTTAATTAACAGCTCCCTGAGTTTCTCCTTGGATTCTTTTTATTGTTAGATGTAGATCCCCAACTGTAACTTCTGATTTTCAATATTTTTATCAAGTGTATACATATCCATTGTAATATCTTTTCTCTCCAATGATTAAACTTTCTAAACAAGATAACTAGCTCTGACACCAATTGTTGGAATAATATAAAGGTGTGTACTAAGAGGGGAGGGGTGAATTAGTACCCTTAAAAACTTTCAAACAAATCTTTTTGACCAAATATTCTGTTATAACTGAATGAGTAGATTGCATTCACAAAACATGTAATGTCACTACTGAAATGTAAATGCATGTAATCCAAAAAATAAAATATACATGAAATTTAAGTACACATTACACTAGTATTGTGTTATCGTAGAAAACCCATGTTAGAAGGTAAAATATGCAGTGGGGATGAGACCCACAAAGCTTCACTACTATAGTAATAAAGTAGATTGTTAGAGCTTACAAAGATTGATCACTTCTGGTGACCTTACCCTTTTAGGAGTAACAATAAGATCAATTAGATCTACCTTGTGTGAGGATTTAGCAACACGTATGTGTGCACTCTATTAATATATTAATACTAAGACGGTTAAGTCTACTCTGTTAGGAGATTTTGGGATTGTTACAATTATCAGAGAGTAAGAAAGTTGTGTGATCTGAAAAAATTACAATCTCTATATTGTGGATACAGATCCTTTAAGTGCAATGAAATTTATCACCTTAGTGTGAATGATAATACCTTCTGTACAGCTCGATAGCCTTTCCTCTATTCTGAAAACTAAATTTTGCAATGTATTCCTTGTCCTAAAACCCTTGTCTTATATCTAATTTCCTTAGTATGGTGGCTAATTGATCATTACTTGATCATCATACATTACAAAATGACATCTTAACATTACATATATAATACTCCTTGACCTGATTAGGGTTTTACATTATCTTAGAAAACCTAAGATCAACGGTGTGTTGGAAAGTTGACTATACTAGTTTATATGACTCTATTTAGTGTTGTCATTATGGAAACAAAGTCATATGAATTTTTGGAGTCAACACACATTATCAGAAGATAAAAAATTGGCTAAGTATAGAAGACTGGACAGTTAGCAAAGTACCAGAAGAACAAAGCATTAGTGCATGTGCATACGACCGAGTTAGGGGATGTGCCTTTGAAGATAATCTTTTAAGTATGTATTCATGCTAATTCTAAGAGAGAATGATCAGATCTGAAAGTATGAAGAAGTTACAGCAAGATGAAGTGACTGAGACAATAAAATGCCAGAACAGGATAAAGATCATGGAAAGAGCCAACAGAGATTGTTTTGGTACAAAAGTTGCACATATCCTCACAACTTGTGTCTTTGGATTAGTGATTTTTAGTGATCTAATCCTGTGTGGTTAAAAGTGCATGACTTGATTCATCCAGAGCAAGAAGTTAGAGCTAATTTGGTGCAGCGGACTGTGTGAAGAGACGTGTCTATTTGGTTTGAGTAAAGCAATTGTAACTGATTTTGTGCCAAATTAATGAGGGGTTGCATGCTTAGTTAATTGATCAAGATATATGGTAAAAGGTTTCCTAAAGCCGACATGTTTGTTTCCTTTGAGAAAGTACTTATAGAAGGTCATTTGTGAAAACCAGAGATAAGAAAGCAAAGCAGAGTGTTAAAGCAGCAAAGATATTTCTGTCATATGTTGATGATATAGATATTGAAGGAGAAGCTTTCAAAGTGAAGACAAGATTTTTGTGGTGATTACCAAGAGGTTAAAGCATCAGTGCACAAAAGGAACTGATCATAAAAGCAGTGTCACAACAGCATTTCACCTTGCAAATACAGTGTGTATCAAAGATCCAGAAGGTTGTAGCCTTCACCATTTGGACAGTGAGTCCACCACCCTTAATAGGGTTATTGTAAAAGACTCCTAATAGGGTCCAACCCTTAAAAAGGTCACTATACTTCATACATTGTAAAGACAACTCCTACCAGGGTTAAGAATCTTCTAACAAGGATCATAAGAAACTAGTACAGAATATTTGTGGGTACTAATTCCCACCGGGGATTTCACCTGCATTGGGTTTCCTCATAATCATATTTGGTGTTATGAGTTGTGTATTTTAATCTTACTTGCATTGATATTTAGTTTATTACTTCAGCATTAAAGTTAAGATTCAAGATAAGAAGAAAAATTATTAATAGATAGATCACTGATTCACCCGCCCCCCCCCCTCTCAGTGATCCTAATCCTAAAAATTGGTATAAGAGCTCTGGTCCTCAGCAAATAAGTTTAACCACTTGAGGAGATCATGGAAAAGGTATAAATGAAACATCTAAAAAAGAATCTTGAAGCATCCCTTGAATAACTTGACACATCTGAAAAAGAAAATGAAGATCTTAAACTAAAAGTTAATGGCATGCAAATACTTATCAAGAAACTGAAAAAAGAATTAAGGAATTGTTCTTAAAATGATTTGGGAGAAGTAGTCAAAAATTTGAATGAACAAAATTCATCTCTGAAGGATCAGATTGAAGAATTAGATGAAAAGATATGTAACAATCAAGACGCCTATGATGATCAAGTCAAAGTGAACAAGCATTTAGATGAAGAAATTAAACAAGAAAACATGGAAATCTTGGAGCTAAGAAACAACAAAGATAAGATGGAATCTGAATTGATTGCAGAAAAGAATCATATTGACAAGTTACACACAAGAAAGGATCTGATAGAATCTCAGTTGTATGCTCAAAAGGTTAAAGGAGATACCAGCGGTATAGGATACAATGAAGCACAAATTCAGATTGATGCCATGCAAGAAAGAATAAAAGCACCATAGGACATCAAAGACACTAAGGAGATTGGAAATCAGACTAAAGACAATGTTGAACCACTTAAGGATGAATGCAAGCTAGTTGACCGTACTTGTTATGCCTATAACAAACATGGAAATATTGAAAGGAATTGTAAAGAGGTAAGACCCTTCAATGGTTACTGTTATTCATGCAATAAATTTGGTCATAGAGCTATGAATTGTAAAACAAGTTAGAAGAACAAGAATCAAAATAATCAAAGAAATCAGAATCAGCAAAGATAAAGAAGTTATCCTTAGCAAAATGTTAGAATCCCTTAGAACATTACATGTCAGATATGTAATTACAATGGACACATAGCCAAGCAGTGCAGCATGATGAATAATAACATCAGACCTCCTATCATTTGTCACTCATGTGGAAAAGCTGGACACATCTCTAAGCATTGCAGATCTAGAGCGCAAAAATAGGAAAGCCCTAAAAAGTCAGAAGATTCATTATGGGATGAGGCAGGAGAAATCAAATTTGTGAAAGCTACAGAAGATATGAGCAAGATCTGGGTAGAAGTAAAGAAGGATAACAATGTTAACGGTGTAGTAGATGCATCTATTGTAGACGCATCTCCTATTTCTGGTTAGATGACCCTCATGGTCATAGGGGGAGCTTGATTAGCTCTAGACCCCTGCGCCGCTGGTATACTCACCATCTGAGTATATGCCTTGGATTAAAATTGTTTTGTGACATTATGGTTTTGTATGAAAGAGAACACAATCTAAATTTTTATCAGGAACAAGAACGGAAGTTACAGTTGCTTCCTGTGTCTACACAACAGCTATTAATGGCACAAATCTACTTTGCAATCACCAAGTCCTCACTTGCGGTCAGAATAAATGATTGGAGATCATAGAAGCCCTAGCAGTTGTATTATTAATGCATTATAGTTTTTCTCATCAGTGAATAAAGGAGATTGATAATTATTATTTGTTAAGTAAAGTAATTCGAGTTTGAAATGAAGCCCAAGCACGAACACATTATTTTGGAAATTAGTTGAAAACTTACTTAGCAATCGAGTAAGCGGTTGGATAATAAAAGGAGCACTTGCAGTCAAGTAGAAAAGTGTCACAATTACATAATTCAGTAGAGATTGATATCAAGAAACTCTTTGAAACATCTCGGAAGCGATTTATCAGTATGCTTCAGCGCATAAATTTCATGAAGCAGAATTGGTCGAAATCTTGTTGAGCAATGTTCTATGTGAGAGTATCAGTATAGCCGTTAGAGATATTTTTTTTGGAGCCAACTTGATGTTACCCTTGGAAGTGCATACTTATTATTGATCATCTGAGAGTGAAAAAAACAAAAGAGTGTTCACATAAGAGAAGAATTGATTGAAGATACAATTTGAAATATCATGTGAAGAAGCAGATAAAACTATTATGACAGGTCCACAGGATTCTGTGCCTATGGCCAAGGACATGGAGGATACATTCATGGTTGATAATGTTGAAATATCAATGGTAGCAATGGTATTGATCTAGACAAGTTTGAAGAAAAATTTGTGATTACTGAAGAGGCTAAGAGTCTTTATATCAGAAAGAAGATATATGATTTAATATATCATAAAAAAGGAAGCAGAAAAAGAGAAGACTGAATTGATGGATAGTTCATCATCATTGTTGTCAAGTTTGATGCCCACGATAGAATTAGACTCATGGGGAGTAAATAAGTAAGGGGGGGTATATAATCTGAAGGAGTCATGAAAAATAGATCAGATATTGTGGAAGAGAATTATATGAAGAAGAGACTCAGTGAATTGGTTAGCAACTTTACACTTGATCTTAGTTCACTCAAGGTTGGTCAAGCATCCTTGAAAGAGTTTGCAGCAAAAGGCAGAGAAGATAATATCAAAGGCGGAGTAAAATAATGTATAGAATATGGATTTTTTCATATGATCAAGGTCCTAGCATATACTTGAGGAAGATGGAGAAGCTACAATATGCATCATGCACCCATCTATAGATTATTGTATTTTGGGAGAAAGGGATCCAGAAGTTGCAGATTGCATATCCAGATGTGTATCTTGAGTAAGCACATAGAAGTGTTTTTTAGCACCTTTGTCATTAATGTCAAAGGGGGAGTAGAGTATGAATAATATGGATTCTGGTATATGATAAGAGGGAGATATAAGATAGAGAGTTTTTGTATAAGAGTACAGGTAGTAACTTCGCCATATTTCTTTGTTGCCATTAATGACAAAGGGGGAGATTGTTGGAAAGTTGACTATACTAGTTTATATGACTCTATTTAGTATTTTAATTATGGAAACAAATTCATATGAATTTTTGGAGTCAGCACACATTATCAGAAGATCAGAAATTGGCTAACTACAGAAGACTGGAGAGTTAGCAGAGTACCAAAAGAACAAAGCATCAGTGCACGTGCATACGACTGAGTCAGGGAATTTTCCTTTGAAGATAATCTTGTAAGTATGTATTCATGCTAATTCTAAGAGAGCATGATCATATTTTCAAGTATGAAGAAGTTACAGCAAGATGAAGTGACCAAGACAGTTAAATGCTAGAACAGGATAGAGATCATGGAAAGAGCCGACAAAGATTGTTTTGGTATAAAATTTGCACATATCCTCAGGACTTGCATCTTTAGATTATTTATTTTTAGTGATCTAATCATGTGTGGTTAAAGGTGCATGACTTGATTCATTCGGAGCAAGAAGTTAGAGCTAATTTGGTGGAGCGGATTGTATGAAGAGACGCGTCTGTTCGGGTTGAGTAAAGCAGTTGTAACTGATGTTGCACCGACTTAATGAAGGGTTGCATGCTTATTTAATTGATCAAGATAGATGGTAAAAGGTTTCCTAAAGCTGACATGTTTGTGTCCTTTGAGGAAGTACTTATAGAAGGTCATTTGTGATCGAAAAAGTTGTGAAAGCCAGAGATAAGAAAGCAGAGCAGAGTGTTAAAGCAGAAAAGATATATCTGTCATATGTTGATGATATAGATATTGAAGGAGAATCTTTTAGAGTAAAGACAAGATTTTTTTAGTGATTAAAAAGAGGTTAAAGCATCAGCGCACAAAAGGAACTGATCATACAAGCAGTGTCACAGCAGCAGTTCACCTTGCAGATACAGTGTGTATCAAAGATCCAGAAGGTTGTAGCCTTCACCATTTGGATAGTGAGTCCTTGGAAAGTGAGTCCACCACCCCTAAGAGGGTTATTTTAAAATACTCCTAATAGGGTCTGACCCTTAACAAGGTCACTGTACTTCATACATTGTAAAGACAACTCCTAACAGGGTTAAGGATCTTCTAACAAGGATCATAAGAAACTAGTACAAAATATTTATGGGTACTAATTCCCACTGGGGTTTTCACCTGCATTGGGTTTCCCTATAATCATATTTGGTGTTATGAGTTGTGTATGTTTATTTTACTTGCATTGATATTCAGTCCAGTACTTAAGCATTAAAGTTAAGATTCAAGATAAGAAGAAAAATTATTAATAGATAGATCACTGATTCACCCCCCCCCCTCTTAGTGATCCTAATCCTAAAACGGTGTACAAAATTTACCTTGATCATCTAAACATAGTGATGAACTATAACTGATTGAATGTTTGAAGATGTCAATTTCATGATCACCGAGATGCAGAAAGTTAATACAAGACATTAAATCAGTTAATGTATTGTATTGTCATTGATGTCAACTTAATATAATCTAATTGGTTATATACATATTTTCAAAGACTTCAAAGAACCAAAGAGATAAAGGTTATGTTGTCATTAATACATAAAAGTTTAGTAAACACAAAGTGACAACAAACACTGATGGACAGTGCACACCTATGGATAGAGAACCCTGAGAGAAGAGTCACAGTGATACCTAAGAAATCATTACCAAGAAGAACCAAAGTGATACCTGAGAAGAACTGAATGTCACAATGTTGCCCAAAAGATAGACAACCCCAACGGATAGAAATTCTTGAGGACAACTGAAGTCAAGACCGAGCAAACAAGGAGTTAAACAACGATAAGAATTGAAGTTCAAAAATGACAAAAGACTTAGCTAGAAAGAGCTAAATATAGAGTTAACTAATTGATTATATTGTTTTCATCAACCAGTTAAAAGCTAGAGATAAGCTAGAGATTTAAAGCTAGTTTTATTCCAGTTGTCAAGGATAAATCTACGGGATAAAACTAAAGCATGCTTTAAAGAAAGAATGGAGAGATTTGTGGATCACATCAAGAATAAGAAATAAAATAACTTAGAAATGGTCAAATCATGTCTATAAGAGAGACAAGATAATTCATTATGAATTAGGGGGGAGAGAATAAAAGAGGATGCTGGAGAGAATACTGGTGAAGATGACTTCATACAGTCCTGATCAAACAATCTGAAGAATAGAGCTAAATATTTTTGCGGACACCGAGCAACAGAGGAACAACATCATCACCGAGCAGAAAGAAATGGAGCAAAGGAAAATAAAAGAAACATTGATCAGAAAGGTATTATAGCTTACAATAGATCTAAACATCTGCAAGTTTAAGTTATATATATGAATAGATCATATATTATTTCATTTTAACCATTGATTTACAAAATCTCTTAACAAGGTGGGATTTAACTATCCTTTATATATTGAGATACATCCCAAGGAGTATCAACACATTTCTCATGAAGATAGCATAGTGAAATTCCAGATATCAAGTGACAAACTATTATATTAAATACTCTAACAAGGTTGCACTTAATAGTGTGTTTTTAACCTTAAGTAGGGTTGGCTCTTCACTGAGCTTACTTCAAAAGAGTGAAAATTTTGGGCTACCGGTCCCAATTGGTTTTTACCTTAATAGGGTTTCTACGCTAAAAATCCATGTTTCAAATGTGTTTATGATTCATTGCTTTAATGTTTTGCTTTACACATTACTAAAATAGGATTCATCATTAAACACTAAGTTATCTACTGTATTTTGGTAAAGGCTACACTACTATTTGGTAAAGCTTAATAAAAAGGATTAACAATGAATTTCGAGCAGTAGTTATTTGATAAGATTATTTAAAGGCATACATATTGTAGGACTGAAGACAAGAGGTTTATATTTGTGGTATAAATTTTTTTCATTGATTTATTGGATTATTTTGAGGCCACTGATTCACCCCCCACCCCCCCTCCCCCTCTCAGTTCTTCTACCAATTGGTATCAAAGCTTGTGTGCTTAGAAGGAAGATTTCAAGACCTAAGCTAAAGATCACAAGATGAGAAAATGGGATGTGCCTAAGTTGAACAAAGACAACTTTGCATCATGGAAAAGAAGGATAGGACTCCACCTATCAGTTATTGGAAATGATGTTACTCAATACTTGAATACTAAATATGTGTTACCTACTAGACCTCACACACTTGATCAATTGAGATAAAAACATGAGCACAATTCTATGATGATAGAACTTGCTTCCTCACTCTCTGGTGTTGAATTTAAAGATGTCAAAATATGCACCATTGAAAATAAAATGTGGGACAAATTGAAGCTAGTATATGAAGGAGATGCAAATTTACTAAGAGCTAAGCCAAAAAGCCTAAGAAGAAAATTTGATGACCTAAGAATGAAAGAAGGAGAAAACATCACTTAGTATAGCTAAACAATCAAAGAGGTAGTCAATGTTATCTGAGGAGTTGGAGATGTACTTGAAGAAGAAACAATGGTAAGTAAAATACTAAGAACCTTACTACATGTTTATGCTATTAGAGTATCTGCTATACAAGAAATGAGATCAGTATCAAATAAAAATGTCACTCTAGATAGTTTGGTTGGTAGACTTATTTCATTTGAGATGAATAACTTTGACAACAGTTTCTTACCATCTATTAAGTCTTCATTCAAATCTTCTTTGAAAATAAGTAAGTCAAGTCATAAACAAGCTATGAGAAATTATAGTGATGACCAAGAACTTGATGAGATTGAAGCACTAATGACTAGAAGACTGCAGAGAGGAAAAGGTAGCTACAAAGGTAAATTACCATTGGTATGTTTTAATTATAAAGAGATTGGACACTTTGCTACTAGATGTCCTAACAAAAGAAAAGAAGACAAAAATTGTGACAGATCATATGAAAAGAAGTTTGATAGAGGTGATGATAGAGATTAACGAAGCAACCAACAATCTGATAGAAGAGGCAACCAAGACTACAAGGACAAAGGAAATAAATCTTGTTACTTGGATGAGAACAAAGATGAGAATACTGACACCGAATCTGATGAAGATATTGAGGTGGTATTTGTTGCTCTGAAGGATGATTCAGACAAAGAGGAAATGTATTTTGAAAATGCACTCATATCTAAGGTTAGTAAAAATGATGTCTGGATTATTGATAGTGGTTGTACTCACCACATGATTGGAGATAAGGAAAAGTTTGAAACTTTTGAGTATTATAATGGTAGATCAGTAAGAATGGGTAATGAATCACCTTGTCCAGTTGAAGGTAAATGAACTATAATGTTGAATAATATGATCAGATGCAAAAATGCATACTGGGTAAAAGGACTTAACTATAATCTATTGAGAATTTCACAACTGAATAACACAAGTCACCAAGTTGCATTTGAGAACAAAAAGGCAAAGATCTTTAATGAATCGGGAAGGTTGATCAGAACTAGTGAACAGACAAAAGGTAACCTATTCTATCTTGATGATATTAACACCAGTTGTTTAATGGCTAGAAATGAAGACATATGTCTATGGCATAAAAGTTTATGCCATGTAAATTTTGACAACATGATTAGGATAAGAAATAAAAGGAAAGTAAAAGGCTTACCGGGCATGTCAAAGCCCGACCATGTCATGTGTAAGAATTGTCAAAAAGGTAAAATGACAAATTTTAGTTTCAAGAGAAAAACCTACACATCTAATGTCATTCTACAATTAGTCCATACTAATCTATGTGGAGAAATGAGAATAAAGAGTTATTATGGTGATAGATACTTCATTCTCTTTGTAGATGAATATTCTCAAATCATGACAATTATGTTCTTAAAAGAGAAATCAGAAGCATTCAAGAAGTTTAAATGGTATAAAGTTGTTGTAGAAAAACAAAGTGGTAAGGAACTGAAATAATTAAGATCAGATACACGAGGAGAATTTATTTCTGATGAATTCACTAACTTTTGTAATGCGCATAGAATTCAAAGATAGGTTTCTGCACCAAGAACACCACAACAAAATAGTATTGCTCAAAGGAGAAATAGAACCATTGTTGATTGTGCTAGAACACTGATGATTGAGAAAGGTATCACTCAAACATTCTGGAGAGAAGTTATCAGTACTGCGGTCTACATAGTGAACAGAGTTCAATTGAAGAAAGACACCTTATGAGCTATGTTATGGATATACACCCAATGTAAGTTACTTCAAAATTTTGGAAGTCGATGTTATATTTTGAAGGATGATAGAAATGGAAAGCTTGACTCCAAATGTGAAGAAGGAATATTTTTAGGGTATTCTAGAAAAATCAAGGCTTATAAATGTCTTAACAAATCCTCTAACAAAATAATTGAAAGTGCAAATGTCAAAGTAGATGAATTTGCAGAGAAAAATGATAAGGAAAGTAGAAAAGACTTGGAAGACTACAATAGGTTTGTCTATAGTGAAGAACCTGACACTCTTCCTGAACAATAATGTATCACTCCTGAGTAATAGAATAATTCACCCGAGCATCAGGCTGCAAACACCGAAAATCAATAAATTTCTCAAGATGATGTTCCGAGTGATGGAGATCAGAATGAAGGTTAAGAGGATGATCAGAAAGATGAACAAAGAGCTAAACCAGTACTTTCCAAGTATGTCAGAAGACACCATCCATAGAACCATATCATAGGAGACAAGAAGGTTGGAATGAGAACAAGAAGTAAGTCACTAAACACTAGATGTTTAATTTGTGATTTTGAGCCTAAATTTGTTAATATTGCACTTGAAAATGAAGAATGGGTCAGTGCTATGAATGAAGAGACATAACAGATTGATAAAAATATAACATGGACATTAGTACCTAGACAGGATGAAAAGAATGTCATTGGTACCAAATGGATATTTAGAAACAAGATGAATGAGAATGGAGAAGTCACAGGGAACAAAGCAAGATTAGTATGCAAGGGGTATGCACAAGAAGAAGGTATTGACTATGGAGAAACCTTTGCACCCATTGCTATACTATAAGGAGTCAGAACTCTACTTTCTTATGTTGCATTCAAAGGATTCAAGGTATACCAAATGTATGTCAAATCTACATTCCTAAATGGAATACTAGAAGAAGAGGTATACATTGAACAACCAAAAGGGTTTGTTGATCCTAACAAGAGAAACATGGTTTGTAGACTACACAAATCCTTGCATGAATTGAAACAAGCACCTAGAGCACGGTATGAAAGACTTCACTCCTATCTCATAAGTATTGGATTTGTAAGAACAAGTGAAAATAGTAATCTGTATTTAAAAGAAGATACTGATGATAATATTTTGATTGCTGAAATATTTGTTGATGGTATCATATTTGGTGGTAATGATATGCTATGAAAATCATTTGATAATTAAATGAGCAAAGAATTTGAGATGTCAATGTTTGGGGAGATCAAATTCTTTCTTAGTCGACAGATTCTTCAATAGGATGTAGGCATATATATCACACAATCCAAGTAAATCAAGGAAGTGTTGAAGATATTCAAGATGGAAGACTCCAAACCACTTGGAACACCTATAGAAACTGGATGCAATCTAACAAAGGAAGAAAAGTCAACCGAGGTAAATAAAACCCTATATAGATCTATGATTGGAAAACTCATGTATGTTGTTCATACTAGACTAGATATAGTACATGCAGTTGGAATAGTTGCAAGATTCTCTGCTAATCCCAAGGAATCACACATGTCTATGGTCAAAAGAATTCTGAGATATCTAAAGAATACCGAAGGCTATGGCTTATGGTATAAAAGAGAAGGCAAATTTGAGCTTCAATTCTATACAGATGTTGATTGGGCTGGAAACTTAGATGATAGAAAGAGCACAACAGGAGGAACATTATTTATGGGTGAAAGACTTGTCACGTGGATAAGTAAGAAGCAAGGATGCATCTCACAATCTACTGCAGAAGATGAATATGTGGCTGCTGCTGCAAATTGCTCTAACATTGCATGGATCAAACAATTACTGGAAGGTATGAATATAAAAATTCTTGAACTAGTGATTATCTATTTCTTTAATACCAGTGTATTAAACATATAAAATAACCTTGTCATGCATTCTAAAACTAAGCATATTGCTATAAAGTATCATTACTTAAGAGAAAAAGTACAAGAGAAAGAGGTGATACTAGAATATTTTCAATCCAAGGAACAGTTAGCAGACATATTCACAAATTCATTGCCTAAGATACATTTGAGTACCTAAGAAAGAGCCTAGGGGTCCAACCCTTGTCTATTGGTCATTACGCTTACTAGGAGGCTGCATCAGCCTACACATAATCAGAAGATCATTCATGTTGATACAAGCAAAGAGATGGACTGCAAAGATACATCTGTATAACATAGGAAGGTACTTATCTGCACTGATCACCAGAGTCATTGTACTATTGATGGAAAGGGAAATTCAAGGAGTATATTATAAAAAGGAGGAAGGATATAGTTTGGCATTGCTGTCAAAGGGAGAAAGATTATATATCCATATGAAATATCCATCATGATCATCCAAAGGGAGAGAAGTATCCTAAGGGAGAGATGACTCAATGGGAGAGAGTATATCTATTGTTGTCAAAGGAAAAAGAGATATTCACCAAGGAGAGGAATTGTCAAAGGGAGAGAAAACATTAGAGAAGAGATTTTACAAAAAAAGGAGAGATAGAATCAGAAGTTGCTACATCCATCTAGTGAAGGGAATGAAGATTGAAGAAAGCACTCTCCAAGAATCAAATCTAAGCTAGAAGAGCTTATCGAGAGCCAGAGATTTGTATTGGTTATAGAACAATAATTTTGGTAGATTGATGAACTACAACTGATATATTTCATATTGTATTAGTAGTAATGTATTATGTTTCCATCAATGCCAAAGGGAGAGATTGATGAACTATAACTGATTGAATGTTTGAAGATGTTAATTTGATGATCACCGATATGCAGAAAGTTAATGTAAGACATTAAATTAGTTAATGTATTGTATTTTAATTGATGTTAACTTGATATAATCTGATTGGTTATATACATATTTTCAAAGAATTCAAAGAACCAAAGAGATAAAAACTATGTTTTCAGTAATGCATACAAGTTTAGTATACACCAAGTGACAACAAACACTGATGGACAATCCACATTGACAGATAGAGAACCCTGAGAGAAGAGTCATAGTGATACCTGACCAAGATACCTGAGAAAGCATTATCAAGCAAAACCAAAGTGATACACAAGAAGAACTTAATGTCACATTGTTTCCTGACAGACAGACAACCCTGACAGATAGAGATGCCTGAGGACAACTGAAGTCAAGATCGAGCAAACAAGGAGTTAAACACCGATAAGAACTAAAGTTCAGAAATGACAAAAGACTTAGCTGGCAAGAGCTAAATATGGAGTTAACTAATTGATTACATTGTTTTCATCAACCAGTTAAAAGCTAGAGATTTAAAGCTAGTTTTATTCCAGTTGTCAAGGAGAAATATGCGGGATAAAACTAAAGCATTCTTTAAAGCAAGAATGGTGAGATTTGCAGATCACGTCAAGAAAAAGAAAGAAAAGAAATTAGAAACAGTGAAATCATGTCTATAAGAGAGACAAGCTAATTAATTATGCATTAGGGGGGAGAGAATAGAAGAGTATGTTGAAGATAATATAGGTGAAGAAGAATTCATACATTCCTAATCAAACAAACTGAAGTACATAACTAAAGATTTCTGCGAACACCAAGCAATAGAGGAACAACAGCATCATGAGCAGAAAGAAGTGGAGCAAAGGAACAAAGAAGAAACATTGATCTGAAAGGTATTATGAGCTTATAATAGATCTAAACATCCACAAGTTTTAGTTGTATATATGAACAGATCATATATTTTTTTAATTTAACCATTGATTTAGAAAATCTCTTAACATAGTGGGATTTAACTATCCTTTATATATTGAGATACATCCAAAGGAGCATCAAAAAATTTCTTATGAAGATAGCATACTGAAATGTCAGATATCAAGTGAAAAACTATTATATTAAATCCTCTAACAAGGTCACACTTAACAGTGTGTTTGTAACCTTTAATAGGGTTGGCTCTTCACCGAGCTCACTTCAAAAGAGTGAAAATTTTGGGTTACCGGTCCCAAGTGGTTTTTCCCTTAACAGGGTTTCCTCATTAAAAATCCATGTGTCAAATGTTTTTATGATTCATTTCTTTAATGTTTTTCTTTACACATTAATAAAATAGGATTGATTGGTAAACACTAAGTTATTTACTGTATTTCAGTAAAGGCTAGACTTCTATTCAGTAAATCTTAAGAAAAAGGGTTAACAGTGAACTTCGAGCAGTACTTATTTGATAAGAATATTTAAAGTCATACATCTTGTAGGAATGAAGATAACTAGAGGTTTGTATGTGTGGTATAAATTTTTTGGGTTGATTTATTGGATTATTTTGAGGCCATTGATTCACCCCCCCCCTCAGTTATTCTATCACATAGGAGATATAAACAATTAATGCATCTATCCATAATTAATTTTCTCCTTGATCTGTGTAAACTGTTATCCAGCTCGGCAAAAATTTGTTACCTAGATTGATGTGCCATTAAAAACTTTTATGTGACCACTGGTTTACTCAGTAAATAATGTATCTCGGTGCTCGGTGTTCCGTTTGTATCTCGGTGTAAATTGTGTGCTATGTGTACACTATTTCTCGATAAATTCTATCTTCTCTATGATCACTGTACTCAATTAACTTTGTGTGTGATCAGTGCACTCAATTAACTCTGTACGTGATCAGGGCACTTGGTAATCATACCGGTTGATCTGTCTATGACTCTGTTACCAACTAGAAATTTGAATGTTTGAATACTAATGACAACCTTCAGAGCTCATTTGGAGTAACAACACCTAAAAAATAAAATGCATAAATCCATAGCTTTATAGTATAAAGAAAATATGTAAATAAAAATATAAATCCACAATAAATAAATTAAAAGGAAACAACTCTAATAATTAGGTAAATAATTTATATAATAAATTAAGGGATACAAAACCAAGGTTTCATTAATAATTATCAAATTTGATTAATCAATCTAAATAACATGTACAAAAATTATGGAAAATAAGTAATTCTGGATTTAATGTTAAAGCATTGAGTAAAATCTTATTATCAATTGGCTTGTATAATATTGTTTATCTTGAATATTAATTGATTTGTAATTTCATGGCTAATAAATTATAATATCAATAAATCAATTTAACGAATAATTATAAAAAAAAATAGAAATTTAAGTGTTTATTATTCAAATGATCATAAAACAACTAAGAATGTTCTTTCCAAAAAGAAGTCATGTGCAGATTTATCTTAAAGATTAGATTTGGCTTCCTTGAAAACTCATCCATAAGGAGGATTTTATACACCTAGCAATATGATGCAGAGAAGGGATTAGACAAAGTGCATCTTCAGCAAAGGATAAGTGGAGTAAAGGGAAATCAAAGTTTAGAGATATCAAGTTATGTATCAATATAGAGAAGGAACGGCTTCTCAAAGACCTAAATATATATGAGCACTTGTAATCAGACTTAAAGCTTAAAGAAACATAACATGGCTACGTAAGGGTAATGCCCATTGAAAACCTGATAATGGGGAATGCCCCATGTAAATTTGTAAATATGTATAGGACTTATGTCTAAGACTAGACTAGACGTTTTCTTCTCCATTCTTTCCTACCAGTGCCCGTTTGAATGGAGATTCATTGTAACTTTTTAAATCATATAATATATAGGGATTTTTTCCTTTTACTGATCAATAAAAAAATAACAAAGAAAAAACACATATTTAAAAAAAAATAATCCTCTATGGCACTCGCAGGTACTCTACATGCCCGTAGTACCTACAGTTACTACAAAGTATTACGAAACCTTTTTTTTTTTGTTAGGAATAGAGATCTTTAATAGAGAGAATTCAATATGCTATTTGTTCACAATTATTTACTTATGCATATTTACTGAATTATAAATGCAAATGTATGTTCTTCGTATATGATGTGGTAGTAATATGAAATCTGTAATTGATATGTTTCCACAACATATACGAAGGTATATAAATATAAAACATAATAGTCATGTCTATGTAGAGACATGACTGTACATGGCTTTTGCCACGTACATTCATGTCTTTACATAGACATGTTGTTTCATATGATATCGATTATCCACAAAGTAAAGCCTTGTTTCATAAACACTAATGTGATACGTATAACTATCGTATGATAGTTATCGTAACACATATTAATATATGTGTTACAATAACTATCATACGATAGTTATCGTAACTTATATATAATATATGTAATACATTGACTACAGTCGACATAACAACAGCCTTGTAGAATATAAAGAATCTGATTCACTTTATATTAAATATATAAAGTGTGTAATCAAGCATATCGAATCTGATCAATATGATTATATATTTATTTATTTATTTATACATGTATATTACATATATATATATATATATATATGTATGTATGTAGATAAGTCAATCATATTGAAGCTATTATTTAACACTCTCTCTTAGCAAGAGAAGATTGATCAGAACCAATATCTCAAGATGTAAGTGTTATGTGATCCCTGAATCAATTCGAAACTGGATATGACACTTAATCTCTTTATATCATGATAACTGTAAAGATTCATAACATAAGCTTAATGTACTTAACCTGATATAAATTATCACAATCCCTGACTCAATTTGAAACTAGATTTGTGATAAGTAATGGTGTCAAGATATCTGGCGCAATCTAGATCAAAACTTGAGGCACATGTTATCATAATCCTTGACTAGATTCGGAACTAGATTTAAATGATAACTTAAATAGGTCACATCATTGTAGGTCATCACCTTAAAATAGTGACCTCACACATGATAGTTTGTTACCTTTCAAAAACACAATATTGCAATATTAAATTTATTCTATTCATGAATATATTAATTTACATAATAGTGAGATTTAATCACAACTTAATCATACCAAGTTTCTTCCAGAAGTACTTGATTTTCAAATTCGCAAGACAATTGGTAAAGATGTCAGCACTTTGTTCTTCAGTACTAATATAGACCAATTTGATAATATCTCTATCTACCATATATCTTATGTAGTGGTAAGGAATTTCTATGTGTTTGGAGAGATTGTGAAAAATTGGATTTATAAAAAGTTTAATGTAGCTTTGATTGTCACAATGAATCACTGTAGGTTCTAGAGACTTGCCAAACAATCCAAAAATTAGCTTCCTTAACCATACCTCTTCTCTAGCTCCCATTGAGGCATTCATACACTCTGCTTCAGTGTAACTTTGAGCGACTGTTGATTGTTTCTTACTGAACCAAGAAATCATTGTTGAACCAAGACTAAAACAACATCTTGT
This sequence comes from Thuja plicata, assembly GCA_018584345.1. NCBI lineage: Eukaryota > Viridiplantae > Streptophyta > Pinopsida > Cupressales > Cupressaceae > Thuja > Thuja plicata. The sequence continues at coordinate 1,899,552 of MU225138.1, read as the reverse complement.
AGTGCTTTTATGATTAATTGAATTTCTAGCCCAGTTAGATTCAGTAAACACTTGAAGTTGCATCTCAAAATTTTCATATTTTAGGCCCATTCCAATAGTTCCACATAAGTATCTTAGAATATGTTTAGCATTTGTTAGATGAATCTTTTTTGGTTCACACATGAAATGACTCAACATATTTGTGTCATAGAAGATATCAGGGCGGGTATTCACCAAGTACATATGTGATCCAATTAATTGTCAATAATATGTAGGATCTATTTTATCTGAATCAGTGGCTTCATCTCTAAGTTTATGAAGATTTTTTTCCATTGGAGTGGTTAATGGTTTACAATCCATCTTGCCAAATCTGGTTAGAATGTCTATTGTGTATTTTCCTTGATTTAGACAAATATAGTTTTTTTGTAATACTTATAACCCTAAGAAGTAGTGTAATAGTCCTAGATCCTTCATATTGAATTCATTTGTGAAATCTTATTTGCATTCAAAAATAAGATGATCTTCTCCTATTATTAATAAATCATCAACATAAAGAACTAGGATTACCATGTCACCTTTGGATATTTTGAAGTATATGTTAGGATCAGATTCATTTTCAGAGTACCCTAACTTAGAGAGATAACTGTATATTCATTCATACCAAGCCCTAGGATATTTCTTAAGACCATAGAGTGCTTTCTTCAATTTTCAAACATAACTATTACTATCATGGGTAGTGAAGCCTTCTGTTTATTCTACGTATACTTCTTCTTCAATAACTCCATTTAGAAATGTTTTCTTTACATCCATTTGATGTATCTTCCACCCTTTGGATTCTGCAATGGCGATTATATTTCTTTACAGAAGTATACCGAGCAACCAGAGAAAATTTTACTTCGTAGTCAATTCTGGCCTTTTGAGAAAAAACCCAGGCGACAAATCTGGCTTTATGTTTGTCAATACTACCTCTGAAGCATATTTGATTTTTAATAACCATCTTGAAGAAACAACTGATTTTCCTTTAAGTCTTGGTACTATTTCCCAAACATCATTTTTTACAATAGACTGACATTCTTCGATCATTGCATATTTCCAAGCTTGACATGTTAAAGCTTCTTCAACATTGGATGGTTCAGATTTTGTAAGTTTAGCCATAAGTGCAAGATAGCATCTCTGATTTCTTGTTCTTTAACTTTCTCTAAATATTTCATCTGGTTCAACATTATTTTATTCATTCATTTTCTTTCCCATAGTGGCCTTTTCTTATTGTTGGGAACATTTTCAAGGTTAGATGAAGGGAGTTCATCATTTTCTATTTGGTTTTCATTAATATAGTTCCCATCATCTTGAAGGACATTCTCCCTCTGATTCTTAATTTTGTGATTTTCATTATTTTCTATAATTTTCTCCCTCTGATTCTCATTGAATCCTTCTTCTATAAGTGTAGATAGTTTGAGAGCAATGTCTTCTTGAAATTTGATATCTCTACTAATTTCAGTAGATTTCGGTCCTGGGAAGTAGACCTTGTATCCTTTAGTAGTTTCACTATAACCAATAAATATTCCTTTCTTTCCAGAGGGTTCTAGCTTGGTTCTTTTATCTTTAGGAATGTGAAAATATACAGGACATCTGAAGATTCTTAGATGACTTAGATCAGGTTTCTTCCATGTAAAGCCTTCTTTAGGAAAAATATTTTCTAGGATAGAGTAAGGACACCTATTTTGAATGTATAAAGCAGTATTAGATGCTTCGGCCAAAAATGAGGTATGAAGATTTTTATCATGCATCATGGCCTTGGCAGCTTCAATAATGGTTCTATTTTTCCTTTTTTCTACTCCATTCTATTGAGGTTTATAAGGTACTGTATACTCCCTCTTAATCCCAACAGGAGAACAAAATTCTTTAAATTTTTCAGACATATATTCGCCTCCATTGTCTGATCTTAGAGTTTTTATTTTCTTCCCAGTTTGATTTTCCACTAATGCTTTAAATTCTTTGAATTTTAGCAATAATTAATTTGACTCTTTGAGTTTAAGAAATTGGATCCAAGTTTATCTAGAGTAATCATCAACTAGAATCACATAATATGAAAAATCCTCCTAGTGAGAGAGTTGACATAGGTCCACACAAATCCGTGTGAATGAGTTCTAATACATTTTTGGTTTTACGTTCACTCGAGGGGAATGATCTTTTGATATTTTTTCCTAGAGCACACCCTGTACAAGTTCTTATATGATCATATTTTATATTAGGTATGCCTGTAGTGATTCTCTTTATGGAAGGAAGAGTGCTAAATCCAAGGTGTCCTAACCTTTTTCCCAGAGTTGATTAAAATTTGATAATTTATGACATAGATCTAATTTGTGACTATTACATAATTTGTATAGGCTTCCATCCCTATACCCTATAGAAATAGAATTTTAATGTTAGTGTTTTTAGGCTATATTATCACTTTATCTTCTTGGAATGTAACATGATAGCCTTGATCGGCTAGGCCTAAAATAGAGACCAAATTCCTTTTTATGCCTGACACAAAGAGAACGTCTTTTAATTGTATATTTACCCCTATTTTCAATTTGATTGAGAAGGTCTCAATTCATTTCACTGGATAAGTGGAGTTTTCTCCAATTGTAACCTCTTTAGAGGAATTTTCTTCTAGGGTTTCAAATTGATCTCTAATCCAGTTATATGTCGTGATGCTCCATTATCAATTATCCAATTTTTTTTATTTGAATTTACTTCACTTGATAAGGCCAAGAAGAATAGGGATATTTCTTCTTCTTTGGTTTCATCTATTGCTTCAAAAAATGTCTTTTTCTTTGGACAGAACTTGTGATTATGTCCAAGTTTATCACATTTATAGTACTGCACTTTGGAGAAGTCTATGGTTTTGTGATTTTTTCTATAATTTCCCTTCTTATGTTTGAAATTCCTTTTGTTTCTCTTGAAATTTGAATGACTATGTAGAGCTTGGATCTCTTCTCCTTTATTTGGCCCGATCCCTCTTGATATTAATCAGGATTCCTCTTGAGTGTGATCATTCTTTAGTTGATCAAACTTAGGTAGAGAAGGGTGACTCGTTATACATTGAATAAAAGATTCCCATGAGATGGGTAATCCTCTAAGAGCTATTAATGTTAATTCCATATCATCAAAATTATTCCCTATAGTAGATAGTTGATCCTTTAATTTGGAAATCCTTAGAAAGTAAGATGTGATGGTTTCCCCTTTGTTCATTTTTAAATTCAGGAGTTGTTGTTTGAGGGTAATTAATCTACTTGTATTATTGATCTCATATTTCTCTTGAATGGTCTTGAATACGTCATAGGAAAATTTTAATCTCACTTTGGAGGGAAGAATATGGTCTTTAATGGCATCAATTATCATGTTCTTTGCTTTATTGTTACGCCTTTTCCAAGTTGATTTATTAGGTTTTGTATCGTCTTAAAATGGAAGCACTTCCATGTTAAGATAATTTATCCCTCCTTAGGGGTTGTTTTTAACCACCATCACATTGTCCACTCATTTATGCATCCTCTTCTTCTTATCTACCTATTTAGGACCCTAATTGGGCCTCTTTGGGCACCTTCCATCCCATCTGGCATGTTCTCCAGGAGTCCTGGCTCCCTGGGTCAAGGTCGACCTCAACCTTGACCTAGGTCAAGGATTGACCTGGGTCCCCCTTTCAAATCTGGAAGTCTGTCGGCTGCTGGAGGTCATCAAAAATTCATTTTCCGCTTCTAAGTTGGCTATTTTGGGTTCCAAAGTAGTAAATCCTCAATTATATTTAACATAGGTCCTCTTCTAGGGGCATGGGTCTAATTGGAATTTAAATCCCCTATTTCATCCTCTCTATAATATTGTGCCCTAGTTTCATATAAAAGGAAGCTTTCTCATCTCATAAACTATTAACTAGGAAGCACTAAGTCTCTCTAAGTGAAGAACCAAGGAAGTATGATCAAGTGCCTCTAAAGAAGTCATCAAGAAAAAATTTCAAGAATCCATTGTTCTACATGTTTTCAAGCCTTCAAAGCATTCAATTCTTCCTCTCAAGAATTCAATTTCTACATTGAAGATCAAGGATTCAATCTTTCAAGCCTTTGAAGGGATTTGGTTCAAGCATTCAAGATTCATCATTCAAAACCCTAGATCTATCCACCATGGTGGAGTGATCTTCCTTCAAGACCCTTTTTGCATCCTCAAGACTCATTTATTATCCATTCAAGGTGGATTCCAAGCATACAATCATGGAGGTTTATGGTTTCTAATTGAGTCCAAGATTTCATATTTTCATACCTACTTACATTCGAAATACAATTGCATATCTATTGAATATCATAGCTTCATTATTAAATTTACTTCTACTACTTACAAGAATTTTTTATTTCAATTATTTATTTCAACGTTAATTCCTAAATCAGGGTTTGACTAAGGAAAACTCCTCCCCCCAACAAACAAATGATTTTTCTTGTAGGTACAGGTTCAGAATAGCATATTAGGATGGAGATTCGGATACCCTTTTTGACAAAATTCTGGGATCCGAAAATAGAATTTTAGTTTGAGACTTTTTAGGTTGATTTTGACCAAGGGCACAATCGGAAATTTTGGCAAATGGTGACATTAACTTGAGGGTACAAATCAGAACTGTCTCATAACAGAAAAATATTTCTGGGTTTTGTCCGTCTCTATGTTTCTATGCCAGATATGGTCTTGGATTTTCCAGAAACTCAACACGGGCTCCATAAAACAGCATTCTTTAGATTTAAAACATTCAAGATCAGTAGATTTTTCCTATTCAATTCAATTGAGGTTTTCAATATATCTAAATCTAAAACACATTCAAATTAGCAAATCAAAACCCAAGTAATTAAGATCTTCCTTCCTTATTCTTGTTTCCAAATGATTGATTCATTTATGCATTGATCCTTCCTTTTGGGTTAATCAAATTGGATCTTTCATTTGCATATCTAGGGATATAAGGAGAGCATCTTATTTACCCCCATAATATATTTAAATGTAATATCTCTTATATGCAAAATACATCATTTTTAGATATTACAGTTTTGTGAACCCACGATAGACAACTCTTCCTTTTTGGTGTTAGATTTGCATTTCATATTAGATCTTGCATGCATATAGAAGTAGTTTTTCCTTTATTCTCTTGCATTTATATTTCAAAATTCATAAAAATCACAAAATTTCTTTAAAAATACAAGAACATTTACATTTTTCATACTTGTAATATTACTTTGTGTTCAATATGTATGATTTTTATTTTGAATACTTTGATGAGGATTTTGTTGCTAAAGAGGATAGATCCCATAATGAGGTACATGGAAGTGAGGATGAAATTTGTTTGAATAATATTTTCATGGATCCTATTCCTATTTCATCCTCCTCTACAATCTCTTCAATTGACCTTTACCATAGAAATGAGTTAAGGATAGATGTTACTTCTTCTCCTAATATATGTCTTTTCTACAAGCCTACTTTAGAATATAATTCTTTCCCCTTTAGGGATCAAGCTTTAGGCACTCCTACAATGTGCTTTATTGATAGGGATGATAATCCTCCTATTTGGAATGAACCTTTGGATTTGGATGTTGATTACTCTCTTCCTCATGAAGCCATTTTGGATGATTCTACTTTTTGGGATGAACCCTTGGATAAAGACATTGATTTATCCCCTTCTTGTGAAGATGCTTTGATACAAGAGGGTGATTTATTAATGGATGACATATTCATACATGATGATGACTCTTTTTCTAAAACACACTCCCTTTATATGGACATTTTAGAGAAAGAAGAGAACATTATTGATACATTACCTCTAATTGGGATTCCTTCTAGTAATGAGGCATTAGGAGAAAATGATATGAATTCCCTTAATGCTCTCCCTCTTAGTGATGATCCTATGGAGAATCAAGCTCCTACCCCGTCTTCTCCTGGGATGTATTCCTTTATTTTTCCTTCTTTTGAATCTATCAAACATACTAATGATGACATAGTGACTACTGATGTTCAATTGACTTCTTTTCATATGGCTTCTTGTTATGGTCTTGGTTATCATTAACTAGTTAAACAAGGATTCCATAGTCAAGGATGTGCTAATCATAAATAGGGAATTCAAATTCCCTTATAGAATGGGGGCCATGAGTGTTCTTATGGATTGGGATTTAATCCTCAACAACATAGCAATATTACTAACATCGCAAATAACACTTCAAAACATGATGACCCTATGAAGGAATTTCACCAAGAGGTTGTTCTTCCTAAACTCCTTCGTGCTAAGATGATTAATAGACCTAAACACAAAAATAAACGTAGTCTATACTTGAAGATTCTTCCTTTTTGTTTCTATCATAGATTTCATGATCACTCTAATGAATTTCAAGCTTTACATTATAAGATTAGGCAGCTCATTGATAGTAAAATTATTTATATATCATGTGGAAATGAGTTATATTTCAATCATATTCTCTCTAAATAACATTTATGTTCCTATTATGGAGCTCCATATTATGTAAACAATGTTAGCCTAATATTTGGGGGCTCATTGTCTTGCATATTATTGTGAGCAATATAATAGGTCCCCTTTCATCCTTGTTCCTACGCTTGGGGGCCAAGGATGACATCTTCTTCTTTTCTTTCTTTCTGGGATTCACTTTTCCCTTGGTTAAGCAGTATCTATCTATTATGTGATATCCAACATACATGAAAATTTTAATTTTCATTGAGGATCTATGTCCTTGATCATAACCTATTTATTTGTTTGACATTGGGTTTCCATGGTTGATAAATCTCTCACCTTGGAAATTAAATCATGTGTTATCCCTCACAAGGGTTACTTTTTCACTTCTTGCATGATATATATTTACATTCATCCCTTCCATGGCCTCATAGGAGCTGTGACCTTCTTGGCTTGGACTGGGTGTTGTCTATGGATAGTGTCTTGATGTTGAAGAAGGATTTATCCTTGTTCCTTTCTTTCCTTAACATGTCAAAATAGTATGTTTTTTGCCATCTTAAGGAGGGGTGCATATATATGGCCTCCCTCGTTCTATATTATTGCATTTTTTTTCTAACATTTTATTTTGCAGCATGCTAAATCCTTTGAAGGTAATGCACATAAGTTGCTAAAATCCTAAAGAGATGCGCATTCAATTACAATTCAATATGATAAATCCTCAAAAGGTAACGCACATAAGTTGCTAAATCCTAAAGAGACACATTTTTATTTTTATTTTTTGCTAAATCCTCTGAAGGTAACGCACATAAGTTGCTAAATCCTTAAGAGATACTCATTTTCAATTTTACAATATGCTAAATCCTTGGAAGGTAGCGCACATAAGATGCTAAATCCTGAAAAGACACACATTTTATATATTATTCCATAGTGATACAAGAAAGTGGATCTATGGATATTTCAAAAGCCGTCGGAAGACACATTACAATTACAAAGCATAGTTTATGGGTGAACCTATTGGGCTCTCCCTCCTTGGAAATTCATGTTAAGGTGGGAATCTTACTAGGTGAGGTAATCACTATCTCTTTTATCTCTTTCGCTTTCATGCTAATAGGATTAGATCATGAAGCTTTGTTATTTATATTGTTGCTCTTGTCTTACTTATGTAATCATGTATGTTTTCTATGATTAATTGCTCTTTACTTTCATATCTTTATGCATGTATGTTGAGTTATAATCCTTGTTCTGGGGGCTCATGTCCTTGACTTAGTGATGTTCTACCTCATTGCGATCCACTAGAGTCTTTCTTCTAACTTTACCACGAGTATGTTCGATTTCTATACTCCTACTAAAGTGGGGGCTTAATGTATCATCTTAAAATGGAAGAACTTCCATGTTAAGAGAGTTTAGCCCTCCTTAGGGGGTTTTGTTTACCACCATCACATTGTCCACTCATTTTTTCATCCTCTCCTGCTTATCTGCCTATTTAGGACCCTGATTGGGCCTCTTCGGGCACCTTCCATCCCATCTGGCATGTTTTCCAGGGGTCCTAGCTCCCTGGGTCAAGGTCAACCTCAACCTTGACCTAGGCCAAGGATGACCTCAACCTTGGCCTAGGTAAACGATGACCTTGACCTTGACCTGGGTCCCCCTTTCAAATCTGGAAGTCTGTCGACTGTCGGAGGTCATAAAAAATTCATTTCCCGCTTCTGCGTCAGCTGTTTTGGGTTCTGAAGCGGTAAATCCTCATTTATATTTAACATAGGTCCTCTTCTAGGGGAATGGGTATAATTGGAATTTAATTCCCCTATGTCAACCTCTCTATAAGATTGTGCCCTAGTTTCATATAAAAGGAATCTTTCTCCTCTCATAAACTATTAACTAGGTGTGTGTGTGAAATAGTGCACCTATTACCTACGACACAACACTTCAATAGATCATTACGTTAGTGAAAGTAGGGTTAGTAAAACTTGGAAATCCAATAAAATTGATGTATTGCTTTCTAACTAGGAGGAGTGTGAAAAAACAACATAATATCCCTCAAATGATGCCTTTTCTAGTGACATATACAACCTAGCATGAAATATTTGAATCAAACTAGTCTAAATGTCAAAGAAGCATGCATATTTACTCTAAAAAGATAGATAATAAAAATGCATAGTATTATATCTAAGATGCAATATGAATTCCAAAATTATCTAAACAGCATAACAATACATTTAACTCTAAAATTATGGGCTTATTTGTGCTCAAAAACTCCTTCTACTTATAGAAGAAATGAGGAGAGAGAGGGGGGACAAGGTTCATTAATGGAATTGGAAAACTCATTAATGAGGTGTAAGAGGAATAAATGCCAAAGGAATTAAGGAAGCATGGGCTTGAGGAATATGCATTAAATGCAAGCATTTAAGAGGCATGGAGAGGGTTTAGAGTGGGATTAGGATTAGGATTAGATTTAGCATGGGGTGAATAGGTTGGGATGGGTTTGAACCCAGGGTCAAGGTGGTTGAGGTAGGTTAGGCTAGGGTTTAGGGTAATATTAATAAAATCAATTATATTAAATATATTCATTCAAAAATAGGAATATTAATTATTTAAGCATTTTATTGCTTTAGATAATTAATTAGGACTATAGCCAATTAATTAGATTAATTTAGGCTAGAAGATAGGGTTTTTTCAAGTGATTAGATATAATAGGGATTTATTTAGTTCCTCTTAAAATTAATTACCTTAGCCATGTATGAATTGAATTGATTTGAATTAAAATTGATTTTATTTTATTGGCTTAGGTGATTAATAAAATTCAGTGATTAGATCACTTAGGAGATTAAATATGATTTGAACAAATTATATCAGCCGATTGAAGAGTTGTATGAACATAATTGGGGGTATGATCACACTTAGGGAAAATAGGGTCTATGGTCAGAGCAGACCAAATTCAGGTGGTTACATTTTCCCCTCTTTGAATTGATGTGCGAGCAGCACATTGATTCAAAGAAAGTTTTTGATTTTGACTTTAGAAAGATTGAGAATTTTGATCATGATCGATGAAATGAATGATGAGATCAGTCTCTCACTTGATCAAAATAAACTGATAGAATTGAATTTGAACTTGGTTGTCGTCCAAAGGTCAAATAAAATATCTTAAAGATACCAATTCTGAACTTGGTTATCATCCAAAGATTGATAATATTGATTCCGAAATTGGTTGTCATCCAAAATTTAGTATGAAGCTGCTAGGAGCTTAGTAAGAATCTTCTAAAATGAGGAAACACAAGATATCTAGCTTATGAGAACCAAATCTTTCTATCCAACAGTTCTGACTTAGTCAAGGAAATTTTCATGCTCCTAGTTGTTTGATAACAAAGTCATTTTAATGTTGTTTTGAGCAAGAATTTTATTGATGATAGTGTGATCATGTCCCCTTAGGAGTGAAATCAAAGGAAAGAAATTAAATCCCTCTTTTGAAATGATGTATTACTTTCATGGAACGAGTAAGGAAAGAAACAACGGAGTAGAAGAAGTGAAGAAAGAAGGTGTGTTTAAGAATAAACACACAAGAACCAAGTTAATCACGTGAAAATGTGAGTGGTGAGACTGATAAAATGATGTCAAACCAACATTTATGATGAAATGTGAAATTTGACGGATGTTCAGAACAAATGAAGTAATTCTGCATTTCTAGGAGCTGTCGCAAAAATTTTGTGCCATAAAAAAGGGATTTCATGCACCTGCGCTATTTGTGTGGAAAAGTGAGCTTGTGAATTTTCTTCAATAGCATCTTGCGTAAATCTGGTTTGAATTTCTAGACTTTCCTTGTAGGTATCTCCTTTTCTTTTCTCATTTTGTGCGTCACAGACTAGGGATTTGACAGTGGAGATGACCTTTGTACTATCGGCGTAATGATAAATCTCACTGTGTGGGCTTGTTAAATTTCCTGTCAAAAATTATCACTTTGATTTCATTCCTGATTGATCAGAAGGGGAACAATATGAGTTTAAGTTACCTGGGAGGAGTTTGGGAACCCCTAAATAGCTCAAAAGGCCAATATATATCTAAAAAATTACCTTTTTACTATTTATTTTCACTTTTATCCATAGTAAATCTGAGAGCTCTGTAAAGAAGATGGTGGTTCAAGTTAGGAAGCATCATTTCAAGCTCAGTCATTGTCATCAACGCCTGGCCAATTATGCACCTTCAATAAGTACTCACAAAACTACCTTGTGGATTTTGCAATTTCAAATTTTATGCATTTTTGTGGCTTGTAGAGCCCTTTCAATTCTGGGTAGCATCTAGGAATCCAAATCGCACCCTGTCAAACCCACGTCGTATCCAGTATTTCCCAGATCGTATCCTATTTTTCCAGTTTTTAGTGTCACATCTAGGATTTCTTGGATCACATCTGGTTTTCCATATTTTGACTTAGTTTGGCAGAAAAAATCCAGTTTATGTTGTATCCCCTTTTTTAGGATCGCACCTTGTTTCTGGGGTCGCATCTGAGATTTCCAGGATCGTGCCTTGTATTCTCAATCACATCCTATTTTTCCAAGATCGCATCTAGAAAAGGAGATTGCACCCTATTTTTCCAAGATTGCATCTCATTTTTGGACTTAGAAACTTATCTATTTTGAACTGTTTGTCTCCTGCGGATCCTAAATCACTTAGCTGATCATGATTCTGCATTTTTGTTATAGATAGAACACTAATTTTTTTTTTTGTTTTGCCAAAAATAGGTCAATTTTGAGGTATTTGCATTTCGAGGCACATACCCAGGGTGCATTCTTGCCTTGGCCAATCTTTTGTCTGATGATGAGCAAGAGACAGTGGTCCATTGCAGATTACGATCCTTGATTGGTTTACCCGATTAGGGGTAAATTGGGGGTTTTTGACTGCTCTTGCTGAGAGATGGAACTCAGATCATAACACCTTCCATCTCTCGACCGCAGAGATGATAGTTACTCCTAAGGATGTATGGCGCATACTGTAGGTTCCCATTATTGGCCGTGAGGTGCACTTTGAGTCGACTTATGTCATGGCAATTAGTGCAGCTCATCGGTATTTCCAGGATGATACCATCAATCAAAGATACCTTTCTTTGGATTACATGTGAGATCATTATGATTGATTATCTGTATATTTAGCAGGTTTGATTGGTGGTATCCTGATGCTAGATAGAGGACAACACAGATTCCTCATAGGATGGGTAGATATGTTAGAGCAGATGGTCATCTCAAGATAAAGATTTGCATGGGGTAGCTGCATACTGACTCATATGTACCAAGAGCTCCATGAGATTGTTTATCATTATACTCAGAGCATGAATGTAGGCATTTTGATTCTTCAAATCCAGGCTTGGGAGCACATCTTAGTGACATGACCCATAGTAGATAGCCAGCAGTCACCTGAGTACCCTTATGTATATATGTACATAGGTCTTATTCAGCAGCCCCATCTGGGCAAGGTAGAGTACAAGCAAAGAATTTTTGATGATATGACAGAGGTAGTATGGTGGCCATACTTAGACTGTGAGGAGTGGACCTCAAATTATAGACAGGTTCCATTTTTGTTTCAGAGTAGGTACCTTATTGGGAGGACTAGATATGTTGTAGAGCGATTTGTACATGCCCGAGTCTTGAGACAATTCGACCAGTGACAGGGCCAGACCTGGGACATGACTGTATATGCTTGGATCCATGATGAGACACCATTATGGGGTGCCCAGCTTGTATATGAGACTGCCCATTAGGATATTAGAGACATGGTTGGATTTGATTGGGAGCCTCATCTTGATGTTGCAGATGTAGGTTGTTCCAATGGGTATGCTGCAGAGACGGTTCAGCATTCATTTCCTCAGTTTGCAGTTCTAGAGGAGGCCATTCCTCGTATAGAGCACTCGATAGACTATGATCTGGATGACCACCCTACTAGGGGGAGAGGAGGAGCACAAAGAGATAGGGGTGCTAGTAGACATGGAGGGAGGGATGGAGGTAGAGATGGAGGTAGAGATGGGAGACATCCTCCTCTAGATGATGGTGATGATAGTGGAGATGATGGGGGAGGTGGAGCTATGGGTGGCACTGCATATGTGTCTAATGGTAGTGGAGAGGTTCGGCGCACCCGATTCAAATTTATTTCTCCCCGAATAGATCCACATCCTTTACTAATAGGAGAGCAGTAGAGATAGAAGAGGTAGCAGTAGCAGAGGTAGCCTAATAGATCATAGGACAGAGCTTTAGGATAGGATTCTGGAAGGGGTTCTGGCAGAGATGGGGACACACTATCCCAGTGTGAGCGGGAGAGAGAGAAGTTGAGAGCATGCATCACTACTTTAGAGGCTCTATTGACAGATAGGGATGCACAAATAGAGCATCTTAGGATAGATCAAGCTAGATAGTAGGATATGCTCAGAGCGGAGAGAGATGCACAGGCTCAGATAGCCACTCACCAGGGACAGAGAGCAGCCTACTACTTTTCTTTATACCATGTTGTAGTTCCAAAGTGCCAGAGAGCATTGTCTTATTCACAGGTTTCCCAGCAATCTGAGGGGGCTATGCCTCCTACACTACCATTTGTACCATCTCCTCCTCCTACAGATCAGGGAGAGGGAGGAAGCTAGAGTTGATTCTATTTTTTTTCACAAATGTATATTGTATATCTGGATCCTTCTGAGATCTTTCTGTTGGAATAGTCACAAAGGATAACTGAGAGGGGGGTGAATTAGTTATCATCTACTTTAATTATTTTTCTTAACTTAGATATCAATTAACATAAAGAAAATGCACATTCAGATAACACAATAGAGTACACAGCAATTTTGGTTACGGGGAAACCAAATAGGTAAAAACCCTGATGGGAATTAGCACCCAAAAAGAACTATACTTGAGTATAATTATCCTTGTTAGGAGATCTTGAAACCCTGTTAGGAGTTTTACTTTACAATTAAATAAGTATAGAGACCCGGTTAAAGGTCTAACCCTATTAGGAGTCTTTTACAAGTAACCATGTTAGGGGTGAGGACTCACTGTCCAAAAGCTCACTGCTAAAATGATGAAGGTTGCGACCTTCAGTAGAAATCATATACACTATATCTGATGGATGAACTATTTGAGTAGACCTATTGTCTTGATTAGTTCCAATGAATTGTAATATTCTTCTATTTCTTCACATAGTTCTTCAATTTATTCTATCTGACTTTCTACTCTCTTCTATCTATTATTTTTCACTTCATTTTTCCACTTTTAGCAAACACAATTGAACTGCTATATGTATCTTCACCAAGGATAAGGTCAAGATGGTATCTAGGAACATTTCATCAACTTCTTTATTGGCTTAACTAACTTCGCAATCAAAGTTAGAATCGTGCAACTCAAACTGAATAGACGCAATGCTTCACAAAGTCGGCTTCACCAATTTTACTCCACTATCACAATTCTGTTAAAACACACTTGGTGCCTTTGTATAATCATCACTAACTCATAAATAAACATTACTATAAACATGCATATCCCAAAGATAGGTGCAACTCAAGAAATACTATATTTACGTCAGCTCTAGACAGATAATCTTCATATGTTGTAACTGTCATAACTGATTAACATAACTCAACTGAAACTGTTAGTAATAACTGAGAGGGGGGGTGAATCAGTGGCCTCAAAAATTTATCCTTTTAAACTTTAATCCACCAATCAATACACCTTAGATTATTAAGTCCCTACAAGATGTATGCCTTTGAAATACTTGAAATAAATAACTATCTGTTAGTTTACCTTGTCTATCCTTATTCTCCTTGATTACCGATAAGCAGTAAAACTTATTTACTGATTCTTAGTAAATATGCAGAGTATACCAATCAATCCAGAAATGTATATGTGAAATGTAAAACAATAAAGTAATAAACCATACACATAACACATGGATTTCAACATGGAAACCATGTTAAGGGAAAAAACCAATGGGACCGGTACCCCAATTTTTCACTCTTCTAAAGTGAGCCCTGTTAGGAGCCAACCCTATTAAAGGTTACAAACACACTGTTATGGGTTCTTCATAGTATACAAACTTGTTGTAGTCTTCTAGTTCTTTTGTGCTTTCTAGCTCATTCTTTTCTGCAAATTCATCAATCTTCACATTTGCACTTTCAACTATTTTGTTAGAAGCCT
>MU225138.1:1841743-1882951 GCA_018584345.1 Thuja plicata | reverse complement strand
CATGTACAAGCTTTAGCTTATCCCACATTGTCTTTGCATTTTTGCAATCTTTGACATCCTCAAATTTAGCATCAGAGAGTGAGGCAGAAAGCTCTATAACCATGTAGTTATGTTCATGCTTTACTCTCAATTGATCTACCATCAATGGTCCTATAGGCAACACATATTCATTATCTAAGTATTGAGTAATATCATTTCCAATACCTGATAAGTGGATTTTTATTCTTCTTTGTCATGAAGCAAAGTTGTCTTTGTTCAACTTGGGCACATCTCATCTTTTCATCTTGTGATCTTTACTTAGGTCTTGAAACCTTCCTTCTAAGCACACAAGCTCTGATACCAATTGTTAGTAATAACTGAGAGGGGGGGTGAATCAGTGGCCTCAAAAATTTATCATTTTAAACTTTAATCCACTAATCAATACACCTCAGATTAGTAAGTCCCTACAAGATGTATGCCTTTGAAATACTTGAAATAAATAATTGTCTGTCGGTTTACCTTGTCTGTCCTTATTCTCCTTGATTACTGATAAGTAGTAAAACTTATTTACTGATACTTAGTAAATATGCAGAGTATACCAATCAATCCAAAAATGCATATGTGAAATGTAAAACAATAAAGTAATAAACCATACACATAACACATGGATTTTAACATGGAAACCCTGTTAAGGGAAAAAACCACTGGGACCGATACCCAAAATTTTCATTCTTCTGAAGTGAGCCATGTTAGGAGCCAACCCTGTTAAAGGTTACAAACACACTGTTAAGTGTGACCTTGTTAGAGGATTTTTATACATAGGTTGTCACCTAGTATCTAACATCTACACTACCATCCTTGAATCAGCCTTTAGACTGTCAATAGGCTTTATGCTAATCTTACTACCATTCGTAAATCAGCCTCCTTCTTAGACTGTCAATAGGCTTTAGGTAAGACCGATGCTAATATCATGAATCAACCTTTTTGGTAATCTATTAGGATATACCTCAATTATAGAAGACGGTTAAGTCTTGATCTATTAAGAGACTTAATGCTTCAATGGTTAAACTGAAATACAATGACCTATTTCTAATGCAACTTTGAATTGTAGATATTCAGATCTATTTGTGTATAATACCTCTCTGATTCATGTATCAATTCAATTCCTTTGTTCTTCACACTTTCTTCTTTGTGATGTTGTGCTTCACTATTCATCGGTGTCTGTAGAATTCTTTAGCTCTCCCTTAGCTTGATTAATCAAGACTGTATGAAGCTTATCCTTCACCAGTTTCTCTTCAGCCTCTTCTTTCAATTCACTCCTCTGTGTATCTAATTTCTTTTTGGAAAATGAATTATGCTTGTCTCTTATATAGACATGATATTCCTTAATTCTTGATTCTTGATTCTTGGCGTGAAAAACAATCCAGCCAAATTGATTTATGGCTTTAACTCCTGATTTGTCTTGTAGTTATCTTCTTTCCAACTATATAAATTAATTGCTTAACTATGGTTGAATAAAACAAATAAAACAACCAGTTAAGTCTATCCTTAAGTTCTGCCAGCTAGATATTTTGTCATTTTCTGATCTCTCTGTTCTGTCGATCAATTCTATAGTTTGTTGTCGGTGACAACTGCTAGTTCCATTGGTGCAACTTCAATTAGCTTCAGGATCTCCGTCTGTCGGGCATCATTGGATCTTTCTTATCAGGCAACACTATTTTCTGCTTGTCGGGCATCCTATAATTCTGCTTCATCAGGCAACACTATCTTCTTCTTGTCGGGCATCACTGTGACTTTTCCTCCTTCTTTACCAATGGTGTGCACTCCGTCGGTGTTGTCTATCATTTAGTGAATACATGAATTTTATGCATTTCTGAAAGCATAACCTCTATTCCATTGATTTTCTAAAGTCTTTGGCATTATGTACATGACCTTACAGATGATATCAAGTTGACATCAATGACAATACAAACCATTAACTGATTTAATGTCTTGCATCATCGTCAACTTAACATTATCAAACATTCAATCAGTTACATGTCATTCGAAACTTCATATCTGACTCGGCATGCATGCACATAGAATCTAGAACATGTATACATCATGGAAATAAACACACATAGCTCCAGAACATCTGTTTTGATAATTTCATATAGAACACTGTTGTATATTATATGTTGTCATTAATGACAAACATACACTCAATTATATGTTGTCATTAATGATAAACATACACTCAATTATTTTCACAAAAGAAAATCTCCAACAATCTCCCCCTTTGACATTTATTGCAACATATGATATCATCAACTCAGAGTGTCTTCCTTATTTTTACAATATTCTCAATATCCTCATCAAAAGTTCCTCTTCACTGTTAGTGTTCTTCTAACTGTATACTCCCCGAGAATATATGCTCCCTCTTACTAATACTCCCCCTTTTACATCAATGAAAAAGGGTGTTAAACACCATTAGGCATAGGTACTACTCCAGAAGTAGAGTATTCAACAATACATCAGTCACCAAGGATTGATGTTCTTGCTACAAATTCTAATCAGACTAAGGAAAGGGAATTACTCCCAGCTTCTCCCTGAGATACTCAAAAGTATCTTTTGATAATGTTTTTGTAAAAATATCTGCTAATTGTTCTTTAGTGCTCACATAATCCAAATTTACTTCTCTGTATGCAACTTTTTCTCTTAGAAAATGGTATTTGATCTCAATGTATTTTGTCTTTGCATGCATCATAGGGTTCTTTGACATATTGATAGTACTAGTGTTGTCACAGTGAATAACAATAGGATAATCAATCTGAATACCAAAGTCTTTAATCATCTGTTTGATCCAAACCATTGTTGAATAATTCAATGCTGCTACAACATACTCAGCTTCTTCTATTAACTGGGAGATACAATTCTACTTTTTACTTGTCCAAGTGACCAATCTATTTCCAAGAAATATTACTCCTCCTAATGTACTCTTTCTGTCATCAACACAACCTACCCAATCAGCATCAGTATACACATGAAGTTGTATATTCTCTAAGTTAGGATACCATAAACTATAGTCTATAGTTCCTTTTAAATATTTGAATATTCTTTTTATTTCCATTAGGTGATTTTGTTTAGGTTCAACTGCAAATCTTCCAACAATGTCAACTGCATTAGAAATATCAGGTCTAGATTGAGTAAGATATATGAGTTTTCCAATCATAGACTTGCATAGAGTCTTGTCAACTGCTGTGGAATCATCATCTTTAGAAAGCTTTCTTCCTTTTATCATGGGGGTGCTTACTAGTTTGCAATCTTCCATTTTGAAAGTATTCAATATCTCCTTCACATACTTAGACTGATTTATGAATATGCCTTTGTCTATTTGTATTACATTCAATCTAAGAAAATATTTGATAGGTCCAATCATGCTCATTTCAAACTCAATTTTCATTTCTTTGGCTGCACTAAGTTTGTCATTACCTCCAAAGATAATGTCATCAATAAAAATAGCAACAAGTAGTAATCCTTCATCTGTCTCTCTTATGAGTAAATTATAGTATGCTGCTCCTTTTCTGAATCCTATCTTTGCTAAGTAACCATCAAGTCTCTCATACCAAGCTCTTGGGGATTGTTTAAGTCCATAAAGTGCTTTCTTTAGTCTGCATACCATGTCTGGTTTGTCTAAAATTTTGAATCCTTTAGGCTGCTCTATGTAAACTTCTTCCTTTAGGTCACCATTTAGAAAGGTTGACTTGACATTCATTTGATATACTTTAAAGTTCTTGAATGTTGCATAGGCCAAAAAAAGCTTGATAGCTTCCATTCTGCTCACACGGGCAAATGTATCAGTGTAGTCTATTCCTTCTCTTTGCACATATCCTTTACATACTAATCTTTCTTTTTTCCTTAACATTATGTCTTCTTCATTCATTTTGTTTCTAAATATCCACTTTGTTCCAATCACTTTCTTGTCATGAGGTCTAGGGACCAATTCCAATGTTTCATTCTTGATTATTTGATCTAATTCTTCTTGCATAGCACTTTGCCAATCTAAATCTTTGCAGGCATCTACAACACTTAAGGGTTCAATCTGTGAAAGTAAGCATACCTCTTCATCAGCGGTTGAACCTTTTTCTCTAGATCTAGTCAAGACTTTAGCGCTCTGATATCCAATGATATCTTCCTTAGAGTGGTATTTGGGTGTGTATTTTGATTTCTTAGGAGTGATACTATCATCTTTAATCTATGATTCTTCTTCACTTGTTTCAGGATTGTTACATGAAACATCAATACAGTCAAACATTTCTTCAATAAGTGTGTCCTTATTGATGGGTCTGGGCTCATCTTCAATCATGGGAGAACAATCATAATATCTTTCTTCAATCATAAACTTCTCATCAATCTTCACATGATTACTTACAATGATCTTCTTTAATCTTAGATTAAAACATCTATAGGCTTTGCTTTTATTATAGTAACCAAGAAAAATACCTTATCGCTTCTAGCATCAAACTTGCCAATGCTATCATCTCTCTTGATGTAGCACTTGCTTCCAAATATTCTAAAGTATTTTATAGTAGGTACATTACCAAACCAAATTTCATAGGGTGTCTTGTCTGCGCTTGGCCTCAATTGTATTCTATTGATATTATAGACTGATGTATTAACCGCATCTCTCCAATAGGTATGAGCAACCTTCCCTTCAATCATGATTGTGTACTTTGTGTTAAGTATTATTTTGTTCCTTCTTTCTGTAATCCCATTCTGCTGAGGGGTTCTAGGTGCACTTAACTGTCTCTTAATTCCATTTTCTTCACAGTAATCATAAAACTGGTCAGAGGTGAATTCTCCTCCTCTATTATATCTCAGACATTTTATCTTTAATCCAGATTCATTCTCAACCTTAGCTTTGAACACTTTGAACTTCTCAAAATCTTTAGATTTGTCTTTTAAGAATGCAACCCACATCATCCTTAACAAATCATCAACAAAAAAAATGAAATACCTTTCTTTGCAGTAAGATCTTGTTTGAGTAGGTCCACATAGGTCTGTATGTATCAGATCTAATTTGTTTTTTGTAGAGTCTTGTTTGCTCCTAAATGAGGTCCTCATATGCTTCCCCATCACACGTTCCCTGCACATGGTGTCAACTATCCTTGCAATACTTGGAAGGTCTCGTACTTCCTTTACATTACTTATCTTGACTATGTTGTCAAAATTGATATGACAAAGTCACTTGTGCCATAACCAACTATCATCCACTTTTGCAACAAAACAACATACTTCTAAATTTAGCTGAAAGACATTACCTTTGGTCTTTGAGACTGATGCAATCATGTCTCCTTGTTTTTTGTTAATGATGCACTATTTGTTTTTGAATTTCAACTGATATCCTTTATCAAGCAACTGTCCAACACTTAGTAAGTTATGATGTAAACCATCAACATAAAGAACATCATCTGTCTTATTCTTTCCATCTAAGGTGATAGAACCTCTGCCTATGATAGGTTTGGGAGTGTTATCTCTAAATCTAACCATGCCATATTTGTATTAATCCAAGTGTACAAATTTTTCTTTGTCTCCTGTCATGTGGTGTGAACATCCGTTGTCAATGATCCAGTCAATTCTGATGTTTTCTTTTGAAACTAGTCCTAACTCTTGTGTTTTTTATTCATCTTCTTTTCCATTTCTTCAAGCATCTTTTCAATGTATTTAATGGAAATGAAACCAATTTCATATTCTCATGAATCATCATCAGTTACACCATCTTCATCATGATAACATTCCTTAGTGTACTTGAGCTTGTAATCTGATCTGAACTTCTTGACTCTTGTAGGACACTTGGATGCAAAGTGACCAACTTTGTTGCATGAAAAACATTTGAACTGTAGTTGTCCTTCATATTTCCCTTTACCTTTCCTTTCTTTCTTGGAAATCATAGCAATGATTTCTTCTAGTTCTATATCCACTTCTTCATTATTACTAGAGCTTCTTATGGATTTCTTGTTGTGGACTGAGGCTTTGAAAGTTGTCTCACTTTTAGGTTCTGTCTTCAATCTTGATATCTCAAATGGAGATATTTTACTAATCAAAGTATCCCTCTTGAAGTATTTTGAAAATTTCATAGTCTCATCTAAGATATTGATCTTTCTCTCATAGTTGTTTGTCAATCTAGTCATTACTTTGTCCATTATATCATCCTTTGAAATTTCTCCACCATTGTTCCTCATACCCGAAACTGCTTCATTTATTCTCTGATTGTACACTCTAATGTTTTCTTGAGGTAGCATCTCTAAGTTGTATCTTTTCTTCCATGTCTTTCTACGCACATTCTTTTCTTGGATGTCTCCTTCAAACACATCTTCTAAGTATTTCCAAATAGAGTATGCTTTATCTTCCTTCTTGAACTCAGAAAATTCACTGTCAGATAGGGCACTGGTTAGGGCTTCTTTGGCAATTGCATTTTGAGTGAACACTTCCTTTTGTTTGATTGTAGAGTCTTCTTCTGCAAGGTCTTTCAAGGTGGGAACTTCAATTTCTTGAGTGGAAATTTCATAGATCTCAAATCCAATGCACTAAAGATGTGTTAGCATTTTGTTCTTCCAGTCAAGATAGTTTTCTCCATCAAACTTAGGACTTTCTTTCCTCAAATATGACATCTGATCTACCTTAAGCTATTAGGCTTTCTCTTCAAGGCACTTGGATTTGATACCAATTGTTGGAATAGTCCCAAAGGATAACTGAGAGGGGGCGGTGAATCAGTTATCAGCTACTTTAATTCTTTTTCTTAACTTAGATATCAATTAACATAAAGAAAATGCACATTCAAATAACACAATAAAGTACACAACAATTTTGGTTACGGGGAAACCAAATAGGTAAAAAACCCGGTGGGAATTAGTACCCACAAAGAACTATACTTGAGTATAATTATCCCTGTTAGGAGATCTTGCAACCCTATTAGGAGTTTTTCTTTACAATGCAATAAGTACAGAGACATGGTTAAAGGTCAGACCCTGTTAGGAGTCTTTTACAAGTAACCCTGTTAGGGGTGAGGACTCACTGTCCAAAACCTCACTACTAAAATGATGAAGGCTGCAACCTTCAGTAGAATAGATATACACTATATCTGATGGATGAACTATTTGAGTAGACCTGTTGTCTTGATCAGTTTTAATGAATTGTAATCTTCTTCTATTTCTTCACATGATAGTTCTTCAATTTATTCTATCTAACTTTCTGCTCTCTTCTGTCTATTATTTTTCACTTCATTTTTTCACTTTTAGCGAACACAATTGAAATTTTGTATGTATCTTCATCAAGGATAAGGTCAAGATGGTATCTGGGACACATCATCAACTTCTTTTTCGGCTTAACTAACCACACAATCAAAGTTAGAACTGCGCAACTCAAACTGAATAGACACAATGCTTCACAAAGTCGGCTTCACCAATTTTACTCCACTATCATGATTCTGTTAAAACATGCTTAGCGCGTTTCTATAATGATCACTAACTCATAACTAAACATTACTACAAACACACATATCCTGAAGATAGGCGCAACTCAATAAATACTGTATTTACGTCGGCTCTAGACAGATAATCTTCAAACGCTATAACTGCCATAACTGATTAACATAACTCAACTAAAATGTCATATCTGACTCGGCGTGTATGCACATAGCATCTAGAACATGTATACACCATGGAAATAAACACGCATGGCTCCAAAACATCTATACTGATAATTGCATATAGAACACTGTTGTATATTATATATTATCATCAATGACAAACATACAATCAATTATTTTCATAGAAGCAAATCTCCAACACTTTCTTTTGTATGATGACATATGATATATATATATATATATATATATATATATATATATATATATATATATATATTTGATGCAGTTGTTTCTGATTTTGACATGTTTCATGAGTTCCATATGCGTTGATAGGTTTGTTTGCACATGTGATTGTATCTTGGTCTTATGATGAGTTAGATTAGATGATGACATCATTTATGCGTTTGGATTTATCACTGATATAAATATGTTTCAAATGATACTATGTGAATATGCAAGTGGATGTTTTTGATTTTTTCTTATGCAAGTAAAATGTATGGATGCACTTAGGATGTAGAAATAAAATGTAATGCATAAATGCTTTGTTTTTGTATTTTTCCTCTGTCTCTTTTTATGAATGCAAAATGTATGCTATGGATGTACAATGATATAAATATTAGTAATAGTAAATGGATGTAATTAACTTGGTTTTAGAAGAAGATAGAAATCATTTTTGAGCTCAAATTCCTTATGCTTTTACTTCTTTCAAAATGCATCATGCATCATGCAATCCCTAAATGTAGCTATATGCAAACTCTCAAGACTTGTCACTTGATTGGAAATTTTTGGAAATTTATATCATCATTGGGCGCTTTTCAGAACGGATACCACTTGATAGTACAACCATCACTAATACCCGCTGATATTATGAAAGTATGAATACTATGTTTTATTGAAATGTCAAAAATAGACTTAGGCATCAAGGCATAGAAGCCAGGATAACAAAATAGTCACATTCCTTTTATTATATCAGAATCTATGTAAGGAAAGATATTGGACCCGCAATGACCTTGAAAATTCATATCCTTGGGTACATTATGCTTTGTATATCTTAGTGAGAATCTGAATTAGAAAATAGACAAGGAAATTGTTCCAACCTCACTGTAGTTCACACATAAAAAAGATCAAGATATATGCGGCTATCCACTCATGGTGGAAGCTCTTACAATAAACATCCAAGTTAGGTGAAATTCATAGGATCATTTGGAACAATCACCATATGTAGAAAACCAAGAAAATGTTATGCCCCATGTCCTTGCGACTCTTTGTTTTTGCGTAGACGTCAAGGAGTAACTCGAAAGACATAACAACTATCAATTGTGAATCAATCAAAGAAAAATCATAACTACTTAGATTACCCTAGTGAAAACATCATGGGTACATAAAGGATTCATAATCAAACCAAGATCAAACTGTGTTTAGGTAGTATTGAGAAATACTATTGATTCATTTCTCAAGCGCATTATAGATTCATCAATTTAAAAGGTAGGAATTCAAGCAATATGTGTTGCATGTCTATGTATAACTATCTTCCTATTTGCAATCCAATGTAGGTCTTAGGAACATCGTTTAGGTTAGTGCAATGTTTGTGCCAGATAGGTGATTTGGAAAGACATACCCATGTTTCATGAAAGTGATAGTTTGGTGAAAGAATCAAGAAGCATTGTGTCATGAGACAAAACATCCTATGACGACCTAGAAAATGCTACCTATCATGTTGGCAAAGATGCCCCCAGTGCAAAATGACTTGACCTTAAGATAGAAATGCACACAAATCCCAAGCAACGATAAGGTTTTTGTAAGGAAACAAAGTCAACTCTTAGCACAAGTGTAATTGTGAAGGATTAGTATCAGCAATGCATTGATAGATGAAGCGTAGAACACAAGTGAGCCCTGATTTCTAAGTTTTCACCACTTGGAAAAACTTTTTATTCTTTTTGCTACCAGGATGCCTCTTTTACCAGATTGTCATCAAGGCACTTTTCTCCTTTTCAATTTTTTTGCTATTTTTGCTTTTTTGAATTTTTTTGTAGTATCAAGGCACATGTTTGCTAGGTTTTCACCAAGGATACCTTTCTTCAGGACTTTTTCTATTATTTTGGGATTTCTTTAGGATCAATTTTCTGAATGTTTTTTGTATTTTCTGAGAACTATTTACTATACAGGCTCTGCTAGCGGAACATCAAGCGTGGAGCCGCTTCAAATTCAAAGTGTTGATAGGATCTAGAAGAACATCTTCCTCAGGTGTAGCTAGTTAATAAGCTCTAGTCCCAAAAGTAGCAGTGATAACATAAGGTCCTAACCAATTAGGTTCAAACTTTCCTTTCTTCTCTCTGTTAGGCTGGTTCTTAGGATTCTCCTTTAGGATGAGATCCCCCACTTGAAATTGTCATGGTTTGACCTTTTTATTGTATCCTTTGGACATTCATGCTTGGTAAACTTTTAGGTGATTAAACCCCTGTTGCCTACACTCATCAAGTAATTATAAAGAATTCACCCGCTCAATGTGGTATTGCTCATCAATAACAAGAACTTGTAAAGATATCTGCAAAGATGGGATTTCAAACCTCAATAGGTAGTACTGCTTCAATGCCATAGACTAGGGTGAATGGTGTGGCTCCAATTAGTGTTCTGATGCTTGTTCTATAGGCCCATAGTACCATATTTAGTTGTAGATGTCAGTCTCTGCTAGACTTACTCATAGTTCTATGTAGGATCTTGAGAATATTCTTATTAGATGCCTGAGCCTGTCCATTACCTTGAGGATAATAGATTGAGGGGCAATGTTGAGTGATGTGGAACTGTTAGCAAAGGTCATCAATTTCTTGGTGTTTAAATCAGACCCCATTGTCTGTTACAATTGAAGAGGGTATCCCATATCTACAGATAATGTAGTTCAATATAAACATAGCCACCTGTTTGCCAGTGGCTTTGATTAGCGGCACGGCTTTGACCCACTTCATAAAATACTCAGTGGCCATAATGATTAATTTGTGTCCATTTGAAGAATTGGGATATATTTGTCCAACCAAGTCAAAGGCCCATTGCTGAAATGGCCAATGTGTAATGAAAGGTATAAGTTCTCTAGCAGGAGCATGGATGATATTTCCATGTGTCTGGCATTTATGACATGTTTTGGAGAATTGAATAGCATATTTTTCCATGGTAGGCCAGTAATAGCCTACTCTAAGTAGTTTCTTTGCTAATGTAAAGTCATTTGAATGTGATCCACATACACCTTCGTGGACTTCTTTAAACTCGTGATCTGACTCTTCGAGTTCTAAACATCTAAGAAGCGTACTGTTGAGACCTCATTGATATAAGTTATTAGTTATGAGGATATAACACAATGTTGTCCTAATCAAGGCTCTTTTTTCATTTCAGGATAGATCATTGGGAATTGTTTGGTCAGTTAGGTAAGCAATGATATTAGCATTCCCAGATTGGTCTGGGGTGTTCAAAGCATAGATTACTTGATATTCAAGGGTATCAAAGGCTGGATAGGATAGTTCTTCCACCAAGAAGTCATAGTGGAATTGATGTTCCTCTAGTTTTAACATGGATTCTAATGTATCCATAGCATATGTAGCTTTGTTCTCTTTTTTTGGTATCTATTGGAATGTGATAAAGATAAAGTACTTCTTTAAGTCATCAACCAGTTATTTGTAGGGTACCAATTTCTCATCTTTGATTTGATAATCTCTATTGACTTGATTAATAATGAGCTGGGAGTCACCACACATGTGTAACTCTACAATCTTCCACTCCATAGTAAGTTTAAGACCATTTACCAATGCTTCATATTCAAAAAATTTATTTGTGCATGGAAACATTAATTTGTAAGACTTTGGTATTTTGTATCCTTGAGGAGTTATGAATAGAACTCCTGCTCTAGAGCCTTTTTGCATGAAATAACCATCAAAGTACATCTTCCACAGATACTCAGTCAAATGCATAATTGTCTCATCAGGGAATTCAATCCTTAAAGGTTCACCATTTGGAGTGGTGAATCAGTTAGTTGATCAGCGAGGACTTGTCCTTTAATAGCCCTCATGTCCACATACTCAATGTCAAATTCACTTAGAATGAGGACCCATTTCATCAGACGTCCTGGTAATGTCATTTTTCTTAAAAGATAATTTAAAGGATCAATATTTGTAATGAGCCTGACTGTATATGAGAGCATGTAATGTCTCAGTTTTTTGTGATGCAAAGATGATGGCTAAGCATGCTTTCTCAATAATGCTATAATTGAGCTCATAGGAGACTAATGTTCTACTGATGTAGTAGATAGCTCTTTCTTTCTTAGTTTCACCCTCTTGTGATACTAATACTCCTAGTGATGTAGTTGTAGCTGAAATATACAGTAGTAATGGCTTTCCATGGATGGGTTCCATAAGAATAGGAGTAGCTAAGTACTCTTTTAACTCTTTGAATTTGGCTTCACAGTGTTCATCCCATTTGAAGGTGACCCCTTTTTGTGGCAATTTGGTAAAGGGTTGTGCTCAGAAAGTTGTGACATGAACCTCCTGATTGACTGAAATCTTCCTTGTAATGTTCTCATTTGACTAATGTTGCATGGAGGAGTCATTTCTAGTATAGCTTTGAACTTTGCAGGATCTACCTCAATTCCTTTTTCTGAAACAATAAACCCTAAGAGCTTTCCTGATTGAACCCCAAAGGCACACTTTTTTGGATTGAGCCTGAGTTGAAATTTCTCCTTATGATCCATTATTTTTCTTAAGTCAGCAATGTGAGTGCTCCTTTCCTTTGATTTAGCTAAGGTGGCATCTACGAAATCCTCCATGTTTTTATGCATCATATAGTGGAATATATTAGTCATTTCTCTTTGATATGTAGCACCGACATTCTTTAACTCAAATGGAATGACATACTAGAAAAAGGTCCCCCATGCACATGTAAATGTAGTCTTCTCTTGATCCTCAGGGGCAATTAGTATCTGATTATAGCCTGAGAAACCATCCATCAATGAAAACATTTGGTAGCCTGTTGTGAGGTCTATGATCATATCAACATTAGGCAGTGAGAAGTCATCCTTAGGACATGCCTTGTTTAACTCTCTGAAGTCTATACAGATCCTGGTAGATTTATCAGATTTAGACACTAGGACCACATTGGAGATCCATCCTGTGTGAGCAATGACTCTAATGAATCCATCTTTCAACAATTTCTCTAGCTCTGATTTTACTAGCAATACAACATGAGGATACATCTTTCTAAGTTTTTGTTTCACAGGGTTGATCCCGAGAGCTATAGACAAGTGGTGCATTATTAACTCAGGATCTAGTCCAGGCATATCTGTATAAGATCATGCAAATTTGATCTTCTTCTCTTTGATGAACTTGGTGAATTGTGTCTTTTCCTCTTCTGAAAAATATTGTGTTAGGTGTATTATTTGAGGACCTTAAATTGTGCCTAGATTAGTTGGTTGTGTTGGTTCGATCAGAACTGAAGACCTTTCTTGAAAGTTCTCGGGGAGGATATCAAGAATCTCATCCTTTGACGCCTCTGAGAGGTTTTCACCATTAGATACGTCTTTTGTTTTTACTATTTTAGGATCTGACACAACCACAATGTGGTTTTCACCATCAATTCCCTTTTTCTTTTTCTTTTTCAATTGTTGACTGAGAAACTTGATATCCTCCTGTGACATGTTCATGCTCCTTACATTGGTAGAAGAAGGATAGGGTTCACAAGTGTTTAGATAGCAATCTAAGGTGTACTCATTGGTAAATTTGAGGATAGGAGTAGGATCTATATCAATCCAATCAATTAGGCCTGGATTTATCAAAGACAAGGAGTCAAACTTTGGGAAGGATAGCATCGCGTTAGCGTCAAGACTATTAACTGTGAAAGGAAACTAAGTGTGCGGAAAATAGCTCCCTACACTAAAATCCTTAGAAGAGGATCGTGAAAATTCAGATTTAACCCTTATCAATTACAGAAAGATAATACAATTAAATTAGATGTTGCTGCAATAACATGCATACATAGAAAAATGAGAATGACACAATGATTTACCCTAGGGAAAACCTTTCGATAAAAAACCCCAGCACTCCAAAACCTGCATAATGTATTTATCAAAACTGTTGTTGTTTACAATACACTTGCAATGCAAGTTGTCTTAGGAGATAATCGACACTTGAAGACAAATCCAGTAGCATACTAGCATTCCTACAATACACTAACTTCTCACCCACGATTTGCAACCCTAAAATGCTTATATCACACGCTTCCCTTTTTAGGGCAACTTCCAAAGACAATTGTATTAGGGTTTTACCATTCTCTAGAAAAATAGGAACCCCACACATTGCAAAAGAGTGTACAATACTCAACATGATCAGTTGCCACATGTCTTTTATGTCTTCACCCATCATCAAATCTTTCACAATTAGCTCTTACAAATATTAATGACCGTCATAGGAATCTGTCATAACCATTTCGATCATGATTACCTTACACATTGTCCAAAGTGCCAACATTTGGAAAAACACCTATACCATAAAAAGGGATGCCTAGATCCACCTAGACCAATTTTGATCATCCTTGTCATCTTCCAAGTGGAGTGAAAACACAACATGTCCACTCAACTAAATGACAAAATAGATATCAAACTTAAATACATTATTTGCAAACAATTAATTACAAAACAAATAATATCAAATGTAAGGAAATATACAAGGTTGATAAACCTTATTCCTAACATTATCCCACTTTTCAAACACCTTTTAAGATCCAAAGGAAATAATAGGATTTAACTGCTATAGGCCGAGAGGCCCATAGACTCCGAACACCATCTGAACGTCTATGTGCCCACAAGTTTTGTCAAAGCATCCGCAACATTATTTATTGTATCTACCTTCTCCAAACCTAACTTTCCATCCTCTACCATATCTCTCACAAAGTGAAACTGCACATCAATGTGCTTCATTCTGGCATGGAAAGTTGGATTCTTTGCAAGGCAACTAGCACTCTGATTGTCGCAAAAAATTGTAATTTTTCCTACATCAACACCAGCATCCAAACATAGTCTCCTAAGATAAATAGCTTCCTTACAAGCATGAATAGCTTCCATGTACTCTATTTTTATTGTGGACAAAGTGACTACAGGTTGTTTCTTACTCATCCAACTGATGGCACCACCAAACATAGTGAACACATAGACATTAGTGGATCTCCTGCTATCAATGTCACCTGCCCAATCTGAATCCACAAACCCACGAATACAAACTAAATGTAGAGCTATAGAAGAGTTTCCACGATAGCATATGGAATACTCTGATGTACCCTTCAAATATTTGAACACTCTCTTAATTGCATCCCAATGTACCTGTCCAGGTTTAGCCATAAACTGACTCAGGACTCACACTGCTTGGGCAACATTTGGTCTAGTACAGGCCATAGCATACATAAGGCTGCCAATTGCACTCACACAAGGTACTTTTCTCATGTCCTCCACCTCACTAGGAGGTTTTGGACAATCATCCACAGATAACTTTGTTCCCATAGAAACCAGAATACACAATGGTCTGCAATTTGCCATGCTAAACCTATCCAACACAGACTTCACATACTTACTTTGACTCAACAAAAGTTTTCTTTTAGATCTATCTCTACTGATTTCCATTCCCAAAATATACCTGGCTGCCCCTAGATCTTTCATCTCAAACTATTCTGACAACTGAGACTTCAAATCAAAAATCATACCCATACCCTTACCAATCAACAACATATCATCAACATATAATGCAATAATAAGAAGCTGATCATTGTCAACTTTGAAATAAACACAATGATCTAATTTTGATCTCAAAAAACCAATCAACAACACAAAGGCATCAAATTTAAGGTACCACATCCTAGGAGATTGTTTCAAACCATACAAAGACTTCTTTAATCTACAACCCAAAGACTCTTTACCTTTTTGAATATAGTGCTTAGGCTGTGACATATAGATCTCTGCCTCTAAATCACCATGAAAGAAAGTTGTCTTCACATCCATCTGTTCTACCTCTAAATCATATGATGCTGCTAGAGATAATAGAAATCTAATGGATGTAAGCTTTGCAAAAAGGGAGAATATTTCACCATAATCAATTCCCTCCACCTATGAATACCCCTTTGAAACCAATTTTTCCTTGTACCTCTAAACACTACCATCTGCACAGAATTGCTTCTTAAACACCCATTTGCTTCTAACAGGTTTCCATCCTTTAGGAAAAGGTACTAGGTCCCAAGTTTTTTTCTTCTCCAATGAAGCCATCTCATCATCCATGGCCTCAATCCAAGAACATGCATCTTCCATACCTATATCCTCTTATACAGATCTAGGCTCATCAGTGTTTTTAATCAAGGCATAAGCACAACTGGAATCTAACATAGAAAATCCAAACCTCTCTGGTTTCTTTCTTTCTCTTGTGGATCTACTCAAGGGCTGAGGTTGAGTTTTTTCTACCTCTTCTTCTAAATTTTCAGAGCTGCTAGAGCTCTCCTCATCATCAGATCCATCACGGTCTCTCTGGTCAGTCTTCTCAGGGGTAGGAGGAAACTAAACAACATCTTATTTTATTCATTTTTCATCTGGCTGTAGCACAATAGGAGAAGGTGTTAGCTCTCTAAAATAAAATTTCTTCTATACAACACCTTACCAATCACAGGATCCCAAATCTTGTATCCTTTCACACCAACACTGTAGCCGATGAAGATACATTTTACAGCCTTTCTTTCCAACTTAGATCTTCTCTCCTTAGGCACATGTGCATAAGCTTCACAACCAAAAACATGAAGATGTCTAACTGAAGGCTTCTTACTAGACCACGCCTTCATGGGTGTCTTACCAACAAGAGCTAATGTAGGAGATATATTAACTAGATAGAAAGTAGTGGCCACAGCTTCAGCCCAAAACCTTTGTTCAAGGCCAGCTCCACTATGCATACTCCTAGCCTTCTCCATCGGTGTCATGTTCATTCTTTCTGCAACTCCATTTTTATGTGGGGTATAAGGAGTTGTCTTATGCCTCTCGGTCCCTCATTCTTTACAGAACTGTTCAAACTCTGCCGAACAAAAATCACCACCATTGTTAGTTCTCACACACTTAATTCTTTTACCAGTCTGATTCTCTACGAGAACTTTAAATTCCTTGAACTAACTGAAAACTTGTGTCTTGCTTTTAAGGAAATAAATCCATGTACTTCTACTGTAATCATCTATAAAAGATACAAAATTTACAAATTTGGAGAGTGAAGGAACTTTAACAGGACCAAACACATCTAAATGGATAAGATCCAAAATACTAGAAGACTTGTGAGAACTGGAGTAAAACTGAACACAATTTTTCTTACCATAAACACAGTGTTCACAGAAGTCAAACTCGAGATTACAATCATTTATCCCCTCAATGAGGTTTTTATTTTTTAGGGTTCTGAGACCCTTCTCACCAATGTGGCCAAATCTCATATGCCACAACATTGTCTTTTATGTAGGAAGTTTGCCTTCCAAAGTGTTAGCACCCTTAGGTACACTTTTTGCACTACCATCGAAACCCATTACCACAGACTTTTTCACTACCGTTTTTGATGGTGGAGATGAAGTGACTACTACTCTCTTCATTGAGATAGAATAAATTTTGCACTGTGAAGTGCAAGCATCCAGCTGAAATGGGGTACCTCTCCTAGTACCTTTTGCGAGAACCATAGCTCCTCTAATCATCTTGCATCCATCTTTTGAAAAAATAACTTGCGCACCTACATCAGTTAGAATACTTACAGATAACAGGCTTCGTGCCAAACCCAGGATGTGCATTACCCCGTTGATCCCCTTTACTCTTCCATCAAGGAATCTGATAGTGACTCTTCCTTGTCTAACTATCTCTAGGTGAGAATCATCACCCAAGTACACCTTTCCACTGTCAAACTCCTCATACTTTGAGAACCAACTTAGATGATAGGTCATGTGAAAAGAATCACCCATGTCAATCAGCCACACATCATCAGATGCATGGGTGGCCAAGGCTATGAAAAAATCATCGCCATCTTCTCGAGATTTATCAGAATCTAAATCTAGGCTTTTCTTCTTCTTCTTTGGCTCTTTGAAATCCTTACAGAAGTACCCAGACTTACCACTATTCCAACATGTTGCCTTAGACTTTCCAGGAGTCTTATATTTCTCACGGGATTTGGATCTACCCTTTTCAGACTTCTTGTCATTTTTCTTTCCTCTATCTTTGGATCTACCATGAACAGCAAGGGCTTCCTTGGTTGAATCAGAGGTCTTTCTTTGCATCTCCTCAAATAACAGTGAAGACACCACATCATCCATTTAGAAAGTGAAAATAGTACTCCCAAGGGCCATCACAAGATGGTCCCATGAATCCAGAAAGGAACATAGCAGGGTCATACATCGATCCTCCTCCTCCAACTTAACACTGGTTGATGTCAACTATGCAATCAGCATGTTAAATGCATTTAGGTGATCTACAATAGATCATCCTTCCTCCATTCTCATATAATACAACTTCTTTCTTAGAAACAATCTATTCACCAAGGACTTGGCCTAATATATAGACCCAAGCCGCGTCCACAATTTGTTTGTGGTCTTCTCCTCGAGAACATTCAGGAGAACAGAATCTGCTAGACAGAGTTTAATGAGACCCTTAGCTTTCCAATCATTGAGATCCCAATCTTATTGAGGCATTTTTATTGGTTTGATATCATTTTCAACCACCTCCCATACATCACGGTCTATGAGCATGTCTTCCATCTTGATTTTCCATAACTCAAAGTTTGTGCCACGGAACTTTTCCACCTCCATTCTACTGTATGAAGAACTTGAAATCTCTTCCTGCAATAAGGTTATGAATACTCTACAACAATACTCCCACTAAACTGGAGATTAGCTCAAAAAACCTGTACCCTAACAAATAGAACCAAAACTGGTCAGGCTCTGATACCAACTAAAAGGAAACTAAGTGTGCAGAAAATAGTTCCCTACGCTAAACTTCTTAGAAGAGGATCGTGCAAATTCAAATTTAACCTTATAAAATATAGAAAGATAATATAATTAAATTATATGTTGCTGCAATAACATGCATACACAGAAAAATGAGAATGACACAATGATTTACCCTGGGGAAAACCTTTTGGTAAAAACCCCAGCACTCCAAAACCTACACAATGTATTAATCAAAACTGTTGTTGTTTACAATACACTTGCAATACAAGATCTCTCAAGAGATAATCAACACTTGAATACAAACCCATCATCAAACCTTTCACAATTAGCTCTTACAAATATTAATGACCATCATAGGAATCCATCATAACCGTTTCACTCATGATTACCTTACACATTGTCCAAAGTGCCAACATTTGGAAAATAACCTCTACCACAGAAAGGGATGCCTAGATCCACCTAGACCAAGTTTGATCATCCTTGTCATCTTCCAAGTGGAGTGAAAACACAACATGTCCACTCAACTAAATAACAGAATGGATATCAAACTTAAATACATTATTTGCAAACAATTAATTACAAAAAAAATAATATCAAATGTAAGGAAATATACAAGGTTGAGACACCTTATTCCTAACAAACTAACATGACATGTCCTATTAAGTTAAGGTCTTCGATGTTTAGATCATTAAGAGTTAGATCATCATTAAAAGGGTCATTGTTAGTTATATGTGGACCAAAATCTAGTGACTCGTCAGTATAAATTTCATCATCATCTCTTCGTAAAAGGAGGCTTCTTTCTTGTCGCCTCTGAAGTTCTTCTAGACTTATGAGAACACCTGTATCTCCACCAATAATTGGGGGAAGGAACTCTTCCTCTACTTCAGGAATATCACTATTGTTGGGAGTAGTGTTAGGATGCTTGTTGGGTGTTGATGGAGCTGCAAACATGTGAATCACATCTATTTCAATGCCCTCTATAGTGATAGGTAGCTCATCCCATTCATAATCATGAGAGGTAGTTACTTCATCGTCGGACCAGTTCAAGAATTAAGCAATAGTTTTCAGATGTACCTAATTAGCCACCTATGGATCAAAGTGTGGTAAATCAAGGACATGTATGATTTTGACTAACTTCCCCCAGTTAGGATGTAAATCCTGCTATCAGGGTGTGCTCTCTATAGCCATTGTTATCAATGGTATCTCTAGATCATATGTTGTTATGTCTCCTACCTCTTGAATAGGAGCCTATGGTAACAAAGGGAAGCAAATATCTTGTGGTACTTCAAAGCTTGGTACATAGTGCTCACCTTGATATTTGGGATTCTCCATACCAAAATGTAATAACCTTTCATAGGACCATGGTTCTAGTTCTATCTCTTGTGTTTCATCACTCCCTTTGTCAGAGATTGGGCTTTCTTTTGAAGTAGGTTTGTTAGATTCATTATTAAAAATGATTATTGTTTTGTCTCTGGTATTCCTAAACTCCATGTGTATAGGTTCAATAAGTCCTCTTCATGTGTCTTTTAGAGGTCCTTTTCCTTTGTATCCCATTTTCTTGAGGAGATCATATCCTTTGTCGTACTGCTCCAGGGATATTTCTACATGTTTGACCTCAGCTTCCATTGGTTCTCCTTTGTAAAGTCAATCCAAGACTGTCTGTTCTTCTGTGTTATCTAAAGAAGATGTGGGTTCCTTAACCATGCCCATTGCTTTGTGGATTTCTAGTTCTTTAGATGCAGTAGGTGTGAAAGACGAGGAGGGTTTTCCATAGGACCTTGGTGATTTTGGCAATTCTATCAGTGATGGAGTCATGTCTAGCTTGTATTCTCCCATACCTATTTCTTCAAGTTTTAAGGTTTTCCCAAAGCTTTTCATCACCATGTCTTTGGTAGTCTCAGGAGAAATTTCATCCATAGCTTCCTTTTTATGTGGAATCATACTACCCGCCTTGATATTATTGCAACTATAATTAGCATCCGCAGGAATTGTCACTTCCACCCCATTATGTGGGAACTTCATACACTGGTGGTAAGTAGATCACATAGCTTTCATTTCATGGATCCATGGTCTCCCCAATAGGATGTTGTAGGCTAGGTGAAGGTCCAGAACTTGACATATGACATTCCTTTCAACTAGCCTAACTCTGATGGGTACAACAATAAGACCTTTAGAGGATCTTTCTTCCTCATCATAAGCTTTGATAGTGATTTTTCTTCTAGAGTCAATGGTCTATTCTGAAAGACCCAATTTCCTGATCAGATTAAGGGTACAAATA
Source organism: Thuja plicata (assembly GCA_018584345.1). NCBI lineage: Eukaryota > Viridiplantae > Streptophyta > Pinopsida > Cupressales > Cupressaceae > Thuja > Thuja plicata. The sequence continues at coordinate 1,862,096 of MU225138.1, read as the reverse complement.
TTCAATCCTACGCCTCCATCTATCAATACGCTTCTAACATAGGATTTATGAAAGAGGAATTCAATATGAAGGGGTTGATTATGTGGATGTGTCAATGATTTATCATCCTCTTCAGAAAAGGAGAGGTAATGCGGTGATGAGATGTGATTAACCGTCGCTTGGAATTTATCTATATCAAGGTCCTTTGGTACATTAGTGGCATGTAGGACTTGTTCCAGGATTTCCCTATGCACTGTGGAGATTTTAAGGAACTCAAAATTGGAAATTTTAGCAGAGGTTCATTGCAACTGGTCCCCCAAGTCATACTTTGTTGCAGGAATAGTAACCATGTGTTTTGTTTCTGGTTTGGGGATAATAAAAATAGGAACCTTGGATGTTGATGTTGGTTTTGAAGTAGAATGGGGTCCTTTGATCGTGACTTGTGCTTGGCTCTGAGTCGCCGCATTCAATTGGAAAGAAATACCTTTGATTGTGACCACATTAATTGATTCAGTTTTAATGTCTATCATATTGATCACATTATCATTATTGGAATAGGTGTAGATTACTTCATTACCTTTTCTTTTAGATGCTTCCCATTTCTCGTAATTAGGGAATGGTTTTTTAAATGTTGTATGATCTTTGTTGGTAGTGTGTCCTTCCACTTTGATCTTTCCTCCTTCAATAAGGTCTTGAATAATATGTTTGAGTTTAAGATAGTTGATAGTCTTGTGTCCTTTGTTTTTGTGAAAGACATAGTAAGAATTATCATCCCACCATCTTGGTTTGACCATTGGTTCCCATGGTTTGGAATCTGGGATCGCGAGAACTTTGTTGTCTAATAGTGTCTTCAAAATAGTTTCAAGGGGCTCTCCTAAAGGAGTGAATGTTCTTTGAGGTTTTGAATTCCATGGATGACCCTTTCTATTATCATTGTTTGCTTTGGGTATGGGGGTTTTTACCTTGTCATCTTTGCTTTCTTGCATTCTGTTAGTCAGATTGAACACCTCAGGTTTAGGACCAACATTGGATGCGTCTACTACACCATCGTTGACAAAAAATTTGTTTTGCTTCCACCATTTTGGTTTGGAGTTTGAGTTTTTAGGTTTGTTTTCACTTTGAAGAGTGATCTCTCCCTTTTCGACCATAACTTCCTTGATATGGATAGCATTCTTGATCATCCTATTGAAGCTAGGGGAGTCTTGCATTTGCAATGCGTAGTCTAATTCTGGTACCAAGTTATTGACAAAGATTTCCATTTTCTCAGATTCAAGAATAGCTCTTGAATACAATGCAAAGATTTTCCTCTACCTTTGTAGAAAGTGGGTAAAGGATTTTCCAGTATTTTGTTTAGTGTTGCATAGATCCATCATAGTTACATCATGTTGTATATTATAGGAGTAATGTTGGATAAATTGTTGAATTAACTCCTCAAAAGTTTTGACCTTAGGGGTAAGCTTGGAGAACCATTCCATGGTGTTGCCTCCTAGACTTCCAGGAAAGATCCGCATGAGGTATGTAGGTTCATGCATGTACTCTATGCTAAGAGCACAAAATTATCTAACATGATCATGTGGGTCGATCTCTCTCGTATACTTATGGTATTTTGGCCTTGCCATGTTGGGAGGGAATGGAACCATAGTGATACTCTTGTCGAAAGGAAATGGACAAATAGAGTCCATAGAGTATTTAGTGTTGGGTTTAGCCTTCTCTTGCTTGATATTTGTAAGCTCCATTTGCATTAAGGTAAGTTTTTTGGCGAGAATAGAAATAGGATTCGGTACCTCCTTTTCCTTTAGTTGTTCCACATCATAATCCTTGGGTAACTTTATGCCAGTGGATGCTAGATGGAGAAAGCATTTCTCTTTATCTTCGCCAATCATCTTTTCCATTATCTTATGGAATCTCTTGCTCTATTTGAGTTTATCGCATTCTTCTTCAGTGATGTCTTCCTCACTGCCTGATTCAAATAGAGGACGTTCAAATGTGGGTTCTTCTTCTTCATCGATATCTTCATGTTTTTAGTTTTTTCTATTGTCATATTCATCAAATGCCTCACTCCATCCATGAGTGGACCTATCCATTTCTAGAGATTCTAGATCAAGTAGGGAACTGTGAGATTTTTCTCCTTGAAAGTGTAGTGATTTAGGAGGTACTTTCAATCCTTTAGATGTGTACTTGTTGCATCTTGTATTAACCATGTATCTGTATCTCAACTTCGTCAAAGTTTCTCGATAGTGTCAGGTAGTATCTCAAATCGTTCAAGTGAGTGTATCTAGGTGGAAGTATCATTTGTATCTTGGTGGAAGTAAATGATTCCAATGTCATAGGGTTAGAATGTCTTGATAGTGAGCTGGGAATCAAGTTTTTTTAAGAAGTTGATAGACCACACGTATTGAGATAGATTGTGATAAACTGATAGGACATGCAAGGTAGACGTTTGAAAAAGTATTTTGACACAGCAACAAGGAGACCAAAAAAGACAATAGGGACAGACTAAAGAGAAAAAAGGGTATCCAAATAAACTAATTTTTTTTGAGAAACTATTATGCAAGTGCCTACTATCCTAGGTGAGAGCCCCTAGATGTGAACCTGGAAATATAGTATGCGAGCTTCTAATGACCCAAGATGCGAGCTTGAACCCTAGATGCAATGATGCGCTGACCAAATATGAGCCAGGATACTAGATATGAGCTAGGATACCAAATATGAGCCAGGAAATCTAGGATGCAAGTTTCTGATGTCTTTGTCAAATTTTGCCAGTTTTGAAAATTTTGTCTTGAAACTGCGTGAAGTTTGTTTGATTGTAGATTGCGTTTTGAGACCTGTTGGTGAGTGAAAAACACATGTGTAGACCAAGGATTGAAGTTTGTTTCTTGTTTTGAAGGATTTTATCTTTTTAATGATTTTCAGTTACATCAAGCATTGTTGCATTGTTAGGGGAACAGACATATCCTTATGCCCTATTTTCTAGGTGGAGGATGGAAATCCTTTCTTGTTGACATAGGTACACACTCAAATGCTAATCAAAATATAGCCATCACCAAGCACACAATGACTCCAGTCATGATGTTGTATTGGATAACTCCAAATGCAAGTGAGGTTATGATATAATGAGTGTCTTGGGGCAATTACTTTTTTCCCCGCACAAGGATTATCACCCTTTTGGAGATGAATCGGTTAGTTTGTCTATGAAGTTCATTTTTATGATGGGGCAATCCATTCAAAACCGTCTCCCATATAATTACACAAGGCAAAATTGAGGTGTATAGCCCTATGAGTACTCAAATATGTGTAGTCTCGCAAGAAAGATTCAAGCGACTCCGCTCTACACATACCCAAGGATGTTCAAGGAATGATGTCACAATTCCAAGAACAAAACCGGCCCCGTCTTCCGAGGCTTTGGCCTACAAGGAAGCAATTATTTATAGTAATTTGGAAGGGTTGGTGTAAAACCTATCCTCACTTGGGTCGTTCCCAGGATATTTTTTCCTCAAACGATAGGTCCTCTACAGTTAAATAATCATACAAAGGATTGGCGAGCATAGGATGTCTAGATTTCTGATTCTTCAAAAGAAGAAGAGCATACTCTCCTAATCCATTTTATTTTCTCCCAAAACACACAAATCAAAGTTTGTTCCCTCAAGCTATGTTGAGACTGATTTAAATTTTCTTAAGTTAATGAAAATAGGATGCGTGAAAGCAAATTTGTGTTGTCCAATTATCTGCAATATTAAGTGATTTGCTTGTTCAATTTCAGATCCCAAATTTAGACGATGAAGTTCATTTATCCCACAAAATTTTGGTGACTTGTGTTGTTAATAATGATTCCAAAAATGAATTTATATGATGAGTTTGCTTTTTTCTTTTACCCCACATTCCTTTCAAATTCTAAATCAATGTTTGATTTTCTAATTTTCCTCTAAAGGAAAAGAGCATACTTCTCTAATTGATTTAATAAATGAGAAGAAAGTGTGCTTAGTTTGAAAGATAGAATGGAATTAGAGGTCAAGATAAGATGAGGGTAATCTAGAAAACAACAAGTTAGTATTCTTTTTCCCCACTTTTTCAGCCCTGGTGACAACCTGCAAACACTAATTAAGCTATCCAAAAGATCAAAAACCAAACTAGTTAAAATGTTAGAGGTTAGGCAATGAAGTACGTAAAAATCTTAACCAGATACAATCCTAGAAATATAGAATATGATGCAGTTTACTAGATACGATCCTCTGCCACCAGATGCAACAGAATGTTCACCAAATGCAAGCCTATACTGAAAATAACCTAGGAAACCCTAGATGCAAGCCTCAATTTCTACGGTGTGAGGGCGTATCTCAGATGCTAGCTTCTGCTACCAGAAATGACTCTGGACCTGAAAATTGGGAAGATAAATTTAGGAAAAATGAAGTTAAAATGAGGCAAAATCCATAATCGTGCCCCACGGTGGGCACCAAAAATGTGTGTGAAATAGTGCATATATTACCTGCAACACAACACTTCAATAGATCATTACATTAGTGAAAGTAGGGTTAGTAAAATATGGAAATCTATGAAAATTGATCTATTGCTTTCTAACTAAGAGGAGTGTGAAAAAACAACATAATAGCCCTCAGATTATGCCTTTTCCAGTGACATGTACAACCTACCATGAAATATTTGAATCAAACTAGTCTAAATGAAAAAGAAGCATGCATATTAACTCTAAAAAGATAGATAATAACAATGCATAATATTAGATCTAAGATGCAATACGAATTCCAAAATTATCTAAATAGCATAAAAATACATTTAACTCTAAAATTATGGGCTTATTTGTGCTCAAAAACTCCTTCTACTTATAGAAGAAATGAGGAGAGAGAGGGGGGACAAGGGTCATTAATGGAGTTGCAAAACTCATTAATGAGGTGTAAGAGGAATAAATGCTAAAGAAATTAAGGAAGCATGGGCTTTAGGAATATTGAAAGGAAACTAAGTGTGTGGAAAACAATTCCCTATGCTAAAATCCCAAGAAGATGATCGTGCAAATTCATATTTAACCCTTATCAATTATAGAATGATAATACAATAACATGCATACATAGAAAAATCAGAATAACACAATGATTTACTCTGGGGAAAACCTTTTGGTAAAAAAATCCTGCACTCCAAAACCTGCACAATGTATTAATCAAAACTATTATTTTTTATAATACACTTGCAATGCAAGTTCTTTCAGGAGATAATCGACACTTGAAGACAAATCCGGCAGCATAACAACATTCCAACAATACACTAACTTCACTCTGTGATTTTCAACCCAAAAATGCTTATATCATGCACTTCTTTTTTTAGGGCAACTTTCAAAGATAACAATATTAGGGTTTTACCATTCTCCCGAACCCCATGTATTGCAGAAGAGTGTACAGTACTCAACATAATAAGTTGCCACATGTCTTGCATGTCTTCACCTGTCATTGAATATTTCACAATTAGCTCTTACAAATATTAATGACCACCATAGGAATCTGCCATAACCGTTTCAAACATGATTACCTTACACATTGTCCAAAGTGCCGACATTTGGCAAATAACCTCTATTCACCTAGACCAAGTTTGATCATCCTTGTCATCTTCCAAGTGGAGTGAAAACACAACATGTCCACTCAACTAAATGACAGAATGGATATCAAACTTAAATATATTATTTGCAAACAATTAAATACAAAACAAATAATATCGAATGTAAGGAAATATACAAGGTTGAGACACCTTATTCCTAACAAATATGCATTAAATGCAAGCATTTAAGAGGCATGTAGAGGTCATATGCATTATATACAAGCATTTAAGAGGCATGGAGAGGGTTTAGAGTCAATCTTGAGAAAGTTGAGTGGGTTGAGTTCCTAATCACATTTTTAGGAATGTGACATCATTAGGAGTGGGTTAGAGTGGGATTAGGATTAGGATTAGATTTAGCATGGGGTGAATAGGTTGGGATGGGTTTGAACCCAGGGTCAAGGTGGTTGAGGTAGGTTAGGCTAGGGTTTAGGGGAATAGTAATGAAATGAATTATATTAAATATATTCATTCAAAAATAGGAATATTAACTATTTAAGCATTTTATTGCTTTAGATAATTAATTAGGACTATAGCCAATTAATTAGATTAATTTAGGCTAGAAGATAGGGTTTTTGCAAGTGATTAGATATAATATGGATTTATTTAATTCCTCTAAAATTAATTACCTTAGCCATGTATGATTTGAATTGATTTGATTTTATTGGCTTAAGTGATTAATAAAATTTAGTGATTAGATCACTTAGGAGATTAAATTTGATTTGAATAAATTATGTCATCCGATTGAAGATTTGTCTGAACATAATTGGGGGTATGATCACACTTAGGGAAAATAGGGTCTATGGTCAGAGCAGACCAAATCTAGGTGGTTACACTAGGAAGCACTAAGTCTCTCTAAGTGAAGAACCAAAGAAGTATGATCAAGTGCCTCTAAAGAAGTCATCAAGAAAAAATTTCAAGCATCCATTGTTCTACATGTTTTCAAGCCTTCAAAGCATTCAATTTTTCCTCTCAAGCATTCAAGTTCTCCATTGAAGATCAAGGATTCAAGCTTTCAATCCTTTGAAGGGATTTGGTTCAAGCATTCAAGATTCATCATTCAAAACCCTAGATATATCCACCATGGTGGAGTGATCTTCCTTCAAGACCCTTTGTGCATCCTCAAGACTCGTTCATTCTCCCTTCAAGGTGGATTCCAAGCATACAATCATGGAGGTTTATGGTTTCTAATTGAGTCCAAGCTTTCATATTTTCATAATTACTTACATTCGAAATACAATTGCATATATATTGAATATCATAGCTTCATTATTCAATTTACTTCTACTACTTGCAAGCAGTCTTTATTTCAATTATTGATTTCAAGGTTAATTCCTAAATCAGGGTTTGACTAAGGAAAGCCTCTCCCCCAAAAAACAAACCATTTTTCTTGCAGGTACATGTTCAAAACAGAAGATCGGGATAGAGATTCGGATACCCTTTTTGGCAAACTTCTAGGATCTGAAAATAGAATTTCAGTCTGAGACTTTTTAAGTCGATTGTGACCTAGGGAACAATCATTAATTCTGGCAAATGGTGACATTGACTTGAGGGTACAAATTGGAACTATCTCAGAACAGAAAAAGATTTTCGAGTTTTGTCCGACTCTACATTTTTATGCCAAATTTGGTCTCAGATTTTCCAAAAACTTAACACAGGCTCTAGAAAATAGCATTCTTAAGATCTACAACATTCAAGGTTAGTAAATTTTTCCTATTCAATTCAATTGAGGTTTTCAATATATCTAAATCTAAAACACATTCAAATTAACAAATCAAAAACCTGGGTAATTAAGATCTTCCTTCCTTATTCTTGTTTCAAAATGATTGATTCATTTATGCATTGATCCTTCCTTTTGGGTTAATCAACTTGGATCTTTCATTTTCATATCTAGGGATAGAAGGAGAGCATCTTATTTACCCCCATAATATATTTAAATGTAATATCTCTTATATCCAAAACACATCATTTTTAGATATTATATTTAAGATAGTAGAACCTACATTCATATTTGGCTATGATATGCGAAAGTGTCTTCCTCAATGAATCTTATATTTAAATGTAATATCTCTTATATGCAAAACACATCATTTTTAGATATTACATTTTAGATAGTACATAGTTGATCCTTTAATTCAGAAATCCTTAGAAAGTAAGACGTGATGGTTTCCCCTTTGTTCATTTTTCAATTCAGGAGTTGTTGTTTGAGGGTAATTAATTAATTCAGGAGTTGTTGTTTGAGGCTTATGCCACGTACAGTCATGTCTTTACATAGACATGTCGTTTCATATGCTACCAATTACCCACAAAGTAAAGCTTTGTTTCATAAACACTAATGTGTTACGTATAACTATCGTATGATAGTTATCGTAACACATATTAATATGTGTTACAATAAATATCATATGAAATTTATCTTAACTTATATATAATACATGTAAGACATCGACTATGGTCGATATAACAACAGCCTTGTCAAATATAAAAAATCATATTCACTTTATATTAAATATATAAAGTGTGTAATCAAGCATATATATATATATATATATATATATATATATGTATGTATGTATGTATGTATGTATGTATGTATGTATGTATGTATGTATGTGTATATATATACATATATACATATATGTATACATGTATATTACATATATATGTAGATAAGTCAGTCATATCGAAGCTATTATTTAACATTTTTTTGGCAAAAAAAACCTTAAAAAAATCAACCCCCCACCCCCTTTATTTTAGTTTTTTCAAATTTTTAAAATTTAAAAAAAATTAATTAATTAATTAATTAAAAACTTATACTTGCAGAGACAACCGTATGGAAGGTCAGGGACTTAGGGATATCATTTTCTCAGCTAAATGTCCCTAACTCTGATTTCAATGAATTGATAGTTAGTTCTAGGTTTTTTGGGTGTTATGAACATGATGGAAGGGTGTGATTTGACCTAAAGTACTCCAAAATTGCAGATCTTTCTTGGGCCTAGTAACCATCCTCCACCTTAAAATGGCTATAGATTTGGCCTCGAATGTCGGATTTGGACAAAACAAAAAGTGATTCTTGTTGGAAATGAGTTGATTAACTGAGAGGGGAGGGGTGAATGAGTTACCAAAAAAATAAATCCAAGTCCCTTAGATGTCTTAATTAAACTTATCATTGTTACTCGATTAACATAGATATTTTGTTGTTACTCGGTTAACAAAGAAAACTTAAGATATTAACTGTGATTTATCCTTTAAAGATTAAGTGTAGAAACATAAAGCATAAAGTAAATAATATGTACACAGATGACACCAAGATTTAACGTGGAAACCCAATTTGGGAAAAACCACCAATTGCAACTAGTTACTATTTTTCACTCTTCTGAAGTGAGCCCTGGTAGGTTCCAACCCTGTTAAAGGTTACAATACACACTGTTAGGTGTGACCCTGTTAGAGGATTTAATCACCCTGTAAGGAGTGGCCTTGTTAGAGTTCTTCAAACACTTCAATGTAGAAATGTCACCTTGTTAGAGGATTTATGAAAGACTATTAACTCTACTCTGTAAAGAGATTTTGATCACTGCTACAATTGTTAGAGAGTAAGAATGGGTTGACCTGTTTGTCGAAGCAAATATCTTGTTGATTTAGATCTATACTTTGGTTTTAAACTAGATCCTTACTAATCAAATATTCTATTGCAGCACTATATGCTCTATCCTTGATCAGAATCCCATCTGATTTTTCCTTCCCTCTTCATATCAAAACTCTACCATATATTTATGCTTAATAATTCACTTACACTTTTCACACATTCAATACAAACTTGACCTTGTATATATATGATAGGTCTTGTCAAGTTGGCTTGAATAACCTTCCAAATAAATAATAAAACTTAAGTCTAGCGGCTGCATATAACCAATTAAACATAAAATGTAAACTGATGTTAGTTTGCTGACACTAAAAGCATAACTCGGTTAACACTCTAATCCTTCAATGCCCGATCGTTACTTTAATACTCGAGTGAACTCGGTTAGAACTAAAAATCACTTTGTTCTTCTTCAATGCCTGAGAGAACATGGCATACACCGACAATGCTCGGTTTAGGTATAGACATTTGTGTAACATCACTACATTTCTGTAAACATCAATGACAACACACAATGAATAATTATCATCAACAATATCCCTCTTTGGCATTGATGGAAAACAACATGTAAAAATAAAAATAATTATAGAGCAGCAGTAACAAGGATAAAATTTTATTAATGTCCTTAGCTTCATTCTAATCCTCATCCAAAAAACTCCCTCTATCTTTACAATCACTGAAATACAAATTTCTCCCTCTTATATCAATCTCTGTTTCTGATAAAATTTATCCCTCTATCATCAATAATCTTTCCCCTGATAATTTCTTTGGCATGACATCAATAATCTCTCCCTCTTTGACAACCAATTCCAAAGACACTATCCAATGAATTGTAGTGTACCTAATGTACTGATTCATATGCAATAAACTCTAACAATCTGCATCAACATTTTAAATCTTTTTTGTAGCTTAGTTGATGCATCTCTAATCTATCCATTAGTGAGCCTCAATTAGGGGAATCACCCCTAGCTTTCCTCCAAAATACAAGAATGCATCCTTAGGTAACAGTTTTGTGAATATGTCTGCAATTTATTCTTTAGTATTCACATATTCCAACCTTACTTCCTTGTCCTAAACTAATTCTCTCAAGAAATGATACTTTATTGTTATATGCTTAGTCTTAGTAAGCATTAGGGTTCTTTGATATGTTAATAGCACTAGTGTTGTCATAGTAGATAATAACTGACTCTTTGATTTCCTCCTTCATACCTGACAATAGTTGTTTGAACCATATGATATTTGAACAATTTACTTTTGCAGCAACATACTCTGCCTCTATTGTAGAGTGAGAGATGTAATTATGTTTCTTGCTAGTCCAGGAGACTAAGCTCTTCCCAAGGAATAACTCTCCGCCACTGGTGCTCTTCTTGTCATCAACACTTCCTGCCCAATCAGGATTAGTAAAGGTCTTCAAATCAAATTTTCCTCCTTTCTTATACCATAATCCATAATCTTCATTACCCTTAAGATATCTTAGAATCCTTTTGATAGCCATCAAATTATTCTCTCTAAGATTAGTTGAAAACCTTGCAACAATACCAACTGCTAATGCAATATTAGGTCTAGTGTGAACAACATATTGAATTTTACCAATCATGGATCTATACGTAGTCTAATTTACCTCCTTTGAGTCATATTCCTTAGACAACTTATGTCCAGTAGACATAGGTGTCTCAACTGGTCTGGAATCTTCCATTCCAAATTTCTTCAATATCTCTTTGATGTATTTGGACTGGGTAATATAGATACCATCCTTCATCTGATGAACTTGTAAACCAACAAATAATTTGATTTCACCAAACATAGACATCTAAAATTCCTTACTCATAGCTTCAGAGAATGCTTTGCATAAATCATCATGTCCAGTAAATAATATATCGTCAACAAATATCTCTGTTAATAGTATCTTGTTTAGAGGTCCTTCTTTGATGTACAAGTTACTATTGTCATTAGTTCTCTGAAATCCAATACTTATCAAGTAACCATGCAATCTTTCATACCAGGATCTCGGAGCTTGCTTCAGTCCATACAAGGCTTTATGCAATTTGCAATCCATATTTCTTTTGTTAGGATCAACAAAACCTTCAGGTTGCTCAATATAGACTTCCTCTTCAAGAAGGCAGATTTTACATCCATTTGTTATACCTTGAATGCTTTATCTGCATCATATGCCAGAAGAGTTCTGACTCCTTTAAGTCTTGCAATAGGAGAAAAAATTTCTCCATAATCAATACCCTCTTCTTGAGCATATCCTTTACACACTAGTCTTGCTTTGTTTCTGGAAACTTCACCTTTTTCATTCATCTTGTTTCTACAAACCCACTTAGTACCAATCACATTCTTGTCTTTTGGTCTAGGTACAAGAGTCTAGGTTTTGTTCTTTTATATCTGCTCAATCTCTTCATTCATGGCTTCTATCCAGATTTCATCATTCAATGCATCTTTAATGGATCTAGGTTCAATTTCACTAAGAAAACATGTACCTTTAATGTTTTTCCTTGTCATTATACCTTCTATCTGATCTCCAATTATTTTCTCAGATGCGTGATGCCTTCTGACATATTTGGCAAGTACCAGTTCCTCCCTCTTTGATTCTAGGCTTGCTCCACTTGGTTCACCATGTTCAAACATTTTGTTATGCTCTTCCAACTGATACTCGGGTTCCACTGTCTGAGACTCGGGTGCCTCTATCTGAGACTCAGATGCCTCTGTCTATGACTCGGTTCCCTCTTTCTATGACTCATTTTCTTCAGTCTGAGACTCGGTTTCTTCAGTTAGTAGCTCAGGTTGCACAGGTTGCAACAAGGTTTTTGCTGATGAATTCAGTGGTTGACATGGTTGTTGTCCAATCACCATTTCTTATGTCTTAGGTATAGTATTAGGTTCATAATACACAAATTTTTTGTAGTCCTCGGTCTCTTTACTGCTCTGTTCTTCACTTCTCTCTACAAACTCATCAATCTTTACATGTACACTTTCTATGACTTTATGAGTAGTAAGATTCAAACATTTAAATATGCTTTGCTTTTGCAGGAGTGGCCTAGGAATATACCTTCACCACCTTTTACATTAAATTTTCCATTTCTTTCTTCCTTCAAGATGTAACATTTACTTCCAAATACTTTGAAATAATGAACATTAGTTTTATAACCATACTATAATTCAAAAGGTGTCTTCTCAGTACCTTTCTTCAGTTGAACTTTGTTCAAGGTGTTAATTGCAGTGATGATATCTTCCTTCCAATATTTGGTTGCAACATTCTTTTCAATCATCAATGTTCTTGCACAATCCATAATAGATCTGCTTCTTCTTTTTGTTATCCCATTTTGTTGTGGTGTACCTAGGGCAGATACTTGTCTCTTTATTCCTCTTTCATTGCAGACTTCATTGAACTCATTGGAAACAAATTCACCTCCTCTATCAGATCTTAAGCATTTAAATTTATTTCTTGTTTCCTTCTCAACTCTGGAAAGGTACCACTTAAACTTCTGAAAAGCTTCTGATTTTTCTTTGAGAAACATAACAGTCATCATTCTGGAATGGTCATCAATAAATAGAATGAAATACTTCTCACCTATGTAACTTTTTGTACCAATTGGTCTACACAAATCAGTGTGCACTAACTCCAAGACTTCTTTTGTATTGTAATTCTCACTCTTGAAACTAGTTTTGCCCATCTTCCCTATTTGACATTGTTTGCATATTGCCAATTTAGGTTTCTTGAGAATAGGAATACCTCTTACTCTTTTGTTCTTTCTTATGTTGACTAGGGTATCAAACTTCACATGACACAACATTTTATGCCATAACCATCTTTCTTCTACTTGTGCAATAAAATATGAACTTTTAGTGACATCGGGATAGAATAGATTACCTTTTTTTTATCTGTCAGTTCCAACTAGGTTTCCCTTACCATCTAGGAGCTTGGCCTTACCATTCATGAATTCTACCTTGAAACCAATGTTATTCAGTTGTGCCACACTTAGTAGATTACACCTTAGTCCTTCAACCCAATAAGCATTATCAGTTTTGATTCCTTCTATTAGAGCAATACAACCTTTACCTTTCACATAGCAAGTTTCATCATTCCCAAAAGTGACACTCCCACCATCATAGTGCTCAAGATGTTCAAATTTAGTTTTATCACCAGTCATGTGTTGAGAACAACCACTATTAATTATCCAGGTGTCATTTTTGCTAATATGAGAGTAAAGTGCAGTCTTTTCATTATCTTCATTGTTTGAATCATCCTTAATAGCAATGTAAACCATTTCATCTTCATCTTCATCACTATTAGAAGCTTTTGCAATATAAAATGATTTTTTACCTTTGTCCTTATAGTTTTGTAACTTTTGAAATCTTTCTTGCCTTTGTAATTTTTGAAATTTCTCTCATCTTTGTCTTCTTTTTTTGGACACTTAGTAGTAAAGTGACCAACCTCATTACATGAAAAGAAAATCAATGGTATTCTTCATTTGTACTTTCCTTTGGCAGCTCTCTTTGCAAGTAATGCTTCAATGATTTCCAGATTAGAATCATCAGAATCATCATCACTATCACTGTCAATCTATTTTCCTTTTGAGTTTCTATCCATCTTACCAAGTTTTAATTTAGCTTTGAATGCAGACTCAAAATTGCTAGGATTAGGAGAATAATTGTCAAAATTGTCCAACTCACAAGTTGTAAGCCTTCCAACCAATGCATCTAGAGTCATATCATTACTATACCTCATCTCTTGAATAGATGAAACTCTAATTGCATAGATAGGAAGTAAAGTTCCCAATACCTTACTAACCATTATTTTGTCTTCAATTGTTCCACTGGAAGCTCTAATGACACTGACACTTTTCTTGATTCTTTCACTGTATTTTCTAATGTCTTCTCCTTCTTTCATTTTCGTCTTATCAAACTGACCTCTAAGACTTTCTTCTTTGTCTCTCTTTACATTTTCATCTCCTCCATGTATATCATGTAGTTTCATCCACATATCATAGGTAGTACGGGAGTTCTATACTTCATCAATTTCAAAATAGCTGAGTGAAGAAGCTATATCAATCATCATTATGTTATGATTCTTCATGTCCACCATCTGATCCACAGACATAGGTCTCGGTGGTTCCACATACTTGTGATCCAAGAATTGCAAACCAGTATCTCCAATAGTAGATAGATGTAGCCTCATCAAATCTTGCCATGTAGTGAATTTGTCTTTGTTAAGCTTGGGGATCTCCCTTCTGTAAGACATCTCTGATCTTCAGCTTAGGCCTTGAAACCTTCCATAAAAGCACCAAATCCTTTGATACCAATTGTTGGAAATGAGTTGAGTAACTGAGTGGGGAGGGGTGAATCAGTTACCAAAAAAACAAATCCAAGTCCCTTAGATGTCTTAATTAAACTTATCATTGTTACTCGGTTAACATAGATATTTTGTTGTTACTCAGTTAACAAAGCAAACTTAAGATATTAACTGTGATTTATCCTTTAGTGGTTAAGTGTAGAAACTTAAAGCATAAAGTAAATAACATGTACACAGATGACACCAAGATTTAATGTGGAAACCCAATTTGGGAAAAGCCACCAATTTCAACTAGTTACTATTTTTCACTCTTCTGAAGTGAGCCCTGTTAGGAGCCAACCCTGTTAAAGGTTACAATACACACTGTTAGACCTGTGACCCTATTAGAGGATTTAATCACCCTGTAAGGAGTGGCCTTGTTAGGGGTATTTAAACACTTCAATGTATAAATGTCAGCTTGTGAGAGAATTTATGAAAGACTATTAAGTCTACTCTGTAAAGAGATTTTGATCACTGCTACAATTGTTAGAGAGTAACAATGGATTGACATGTTTGTTGAAGTAACTGTCTTTGCTGATTCAGATCTCTTCTCTAATTTTAAACTGGATCCTTATTGATCAAATATTCTCTTGGAGCTTTGTATGTTCTGTCCTTAATCAGAATCCCATCTGATTTCGCCTTCACTCTTCATATCAAAACTCTGCCATATATTTCTGCTTAATACTTCACTTAAACTTTTCACACATTCAATCCAAACTTGACCTTGTATATATATGATAGGCCTTGTCAAGTCGGCTTGAATAACCTTCCAAATAAATAATAAAACTTAATTATGTCAGCTGCATATAACCAATTAAACATAAAATGTAAACTGTTGTTAGTCAACTGACACTAAAAGCATAACTCAGTTAACACTGTAATCCTTCAATGCCTGATAGTTACTGTAATGCCTGAGTGAACTCGGTTAGAACTAAAAATCACTTTTGTCTTCTTCAATGCCCAGGAGAACATGGAATACATTGACTATTCTCGGTTTAGGTATAGACATTTGTGTAACATCACTACATTTGTGTAAACATCAATGACAATACACAATTGAATAATTGTCATCAAAAATTTTGACTATCTCAAACCTCCTAAATCCAATGGTGACCTCATATCTAACCCAAAAAACTCCAATATTGACCTACAAAAAAAATCCATGAAAGTAGCAACCCCAAATTACACTAGAATTGTCTCCAATGACAAATCAATGGCACACTAAAAGTTCTAATACCATGTAATCTTTGGCCATTAAGGTAGCCACCCAAGATCTAGAGGCAATAGAAAGAAAAATAATGAGAGAGAATGAATATGAAAATAATAAACTATATTCATATCAATAATGCAATATAATGAATCAATTGGATTCAATTAAAAAATTTTGATTAGATTATCATTACATTGGAAACCCCTTGCTTATATAGCCAAGGTGAGTATAAAGGAGTGAATGAGACAATGCCAAGTTTGTTATCTCATTACATGATAATCAAGAGACAACTTATCACCCACCCAAGTTTGAATCACATGTCCATGAGAGGTGGATCATCCTTCAATGTGTAATAAAGTTTGTATAATATGTGCACCAAAGGTACAGGTTGATAAAGTGATAAGATGATAAGTCCACATAAAGTGGAAATGCTCCAACTACTCCTATGAAATTACCTAAGTAAGATTAAGTAAATTCTAATTAGTACCTAGGCATGAATTTCTACAAAGGTAAAATACCTTAAATTTACACCAACAACTAGGATCGTGACATCCAAATCTAAAGGTTAGTTTGTATATCTTATCAATGTATTTTTTCAACTAATATTGTGCTATTAGAAATTTTGTAACTTCTCAAAATTATTTAAATAGTAGTACTAGAGTAAAAACTTATTCTTTTAATTAAAGCAATTCTTATCCCTTTTTCCATAGTGCGGCATGCCCTTGTAATCATTTTTAGGCAATCCTAACCATATATAGGTCCAAAATATCTTCAAATTTGAGGAACCCTTATATCTTCATGGACTTGTCAATTTAATCTTTTGGATTTGATTATCTAACTAAAATTGGTACCTCTATCTACATACCATGACATATCCTTAATAACGTCTGCAATAATATTTCTACTACAATGTTGATAACATCAACCTTTACACACTCTCAGTCTTCCTCCTCACCTCTCTCTTACTCTCCTAAATCAGTAGGGCCATCTTATTGGACAAAACCTCTACTTTAAAATTTGATAATATCACCGATCTACTTCATTACATCCTTTGGAAAAATTTAATGAATTTGTGTAACCTCCTTATCACACTAAAAATTCTAACTCGGCCAACACAACCATTTTATCTTGGTTTCTAAACTATGGTTTAATTATCTACGTGAGAGTAGCTATAAGAAACATCATGCATAGAATTAATTTGTGTTGATCTTAAGATATTGAACCACCACATGGAATGTACACCTACCCTAATATCACATAATATAAAACTAGTCTCAATTGTGTGGTGAAGTATTCTGAAACCAACAACTTAGCTCAAAATATATGTAGGATTTGAGAGATACAAATCCACAGAATGCCAAGAACACCTGCATGCAAATAACCTGTTACAGGAGAGAAGTAGAAAGAGGAAAAAAGAACTCAGAAGTTACTCAAAATGTGAGAGCTAAATTATAATTTGAGTTAATGAAAAAGGAACGACAAATTTCAACCTATAAAGGTGAATGAAACCCTAAAACTAGAAAAGCTAGGTTGCACATTAATAATTAATATAAATATTAGTTATAATGCACCTAAGAGATAGCTTAAGTAAACTAGAGTAATAAAAAACTTAATTAATTAAATCAAAGTGATCTAATTAATAAGTGTAAATAGATAATTACTCTGACACCCCCCCCCCCAACCAATGAAGCTCAAGAGGTAAGCTAACCTAGCACAGCTANCCCCCCCCCCCCCAACCAATGAAGCTCAAGAGGTAAGCTAACCTAGCACAGCTATGAAAGCAAAAAAATGGGTCCGGATAACAAGGCCTAATCAGGTACCCAAGCACAACCAAATCTTTGTAAAGTGGAGAAATAGAGAAAACCGCATGGGAAAAACCCTACAAAAAGAAGAGATAGAAAAAAAAAATGTAAAAAAGAATGGCTCAAGAGACTCTCTCAAAACCATAAATACAATCAAACCCCCCATGAGAGAGGGATGAGACACCAAATCCCCCTAGAATGATGGAAACCCTGTAGGAATGATCGAACCAATGGAACTCCGATGTGGAAGAAACAGAGGCACGGAGCAACAAGGAAACCCTTGAATGAGAGGTGAAACTAGAAGGCCTAACTGGTGCTCAAAGGAGAATGAATGAGACTCCTGGAATGGAATCCCCAATGAAGGTGGGCCAATAGATGAGCTGAATCTGTCAGCTGGGAGGAGATGAATGTCCTCGGATATATCCTCAACAACTAGAGTTGAAGGATCGATGCAGGGAGCGACCATAATAGGGACAGCTGAAGAAGTATCATGCTAAATAAATGCAGATGCAGCAGGAGGAGGAGGTGGAGAAGCCACAACACTAATCTCAGGAGAAACACAGAAGTTCAGGTGACCCGACTTCTCACTAGGCACTCGTGAAGTAGGAGAGATATTCTCTGGCAATGGAGATGGTGGACCAAAATGGGAGAAAGAGTACAAGTGGGTGGCATGATCAACAGACCCTGTAGAAATAATGTGGCATGTCACACTGTCCCTGATGTGCACAGAATCTAGAGTGAACTCAATTGTCCTCCCTATCCCACTGTGAGTAACATGATGGATGGAGAGAAGGTTAGAAGACAAAGATGAAACACATAATACATCATGAAATACACCACCATCAATGTCAATAGAACCCTACCCACACACAGGCATAACAGTGTCATTCCCCGTCAAGATGTGTGGGGTAGGAGAGGCCGCAAAAGAAGAGAAGGAACTTTGAGAAGATGCCATATGATGTGAAGCACCAGAATCCAGCAGCCACCTAGAAGAGGGAGCTATAGAAGATGCACATAAGGCATGACCCTTTCTGTTGTCTGACCCATCTTCCTTAGAGGATGATGAAGAAGACTAGTGAGAAGAGGAGGGAGGAATGTCAATCTTGCTCTTGTGAAGAAGAGCTATCAACTCATAAATCTGTTGGGCATATCCATCTACCTTCTTCTGAAAGCACTAAGACTCATCATGATTGAACTTATTGCAATAAGTACACTTAGGTTTGTCAGTCTTTGATTTCCCCTTAGGTGAAGGAGGTGGGCCAGAGGAATGTTGAGAAGGGGTATCCTTCTAAGACGTTGTGGTTGATGATACATGTTTTTTCTCTAACTTCTGTGAAGATGGGTAAGAAACCAAGGCATGGCTCATAGAGACAGAAGCATCATTCAACTATTGAAGCTTTGACTGCTCTTGAGTCAACCGATCACAGAAGGCTACAAAGGAAGGCATATTTTGCCTAGGACCCAAAGCATCCATAGTGGAATAGAAAGTGGAGGAGAAAATCTGGAACTGTCTGCGAAGCTTTGAGAGTATCAGGAAGATACACTCATCATTTGATTTGGTCTTCCCACATCCCTGTAAAAGTGATCAAAGAGCATTGAACTTCATCAATAAGTCCTCAATGGTGGAAAAACTGTCAAGAGACAAAGTGATCAACTCTACATCAAGTTGTAGTGCCTGGAACTCATTCACTGTGCCAAACAAATCTGAAAACTTGCCCTAAATAGCCCGAGGAGTGGTCAAACCATCCAAGTGAAACAGGAGACTGTCACAGATGTTCAGTGCAATCAAGCCCATGTCTTCATCAATTTTGTTTCTATGCTAAAGAACCTCAAAATGGCGTTGCAGAATAGGTTGGTGCTCATCCAGACATGACCATGAGCCATGTGACATAAGTATCCTAGTCATGTGTTCTTTTCAGGTGTGATAGTTGTGAGGTGCTAGCCGGGCCATAGAGGGGTCCGACATTGAGAGAAGAAAATAGAAGTAGAAGGGTATTTTCTGAATTAAATTACAGAAAGGAAAGTGCACCCCCCCCATAATGTATAAATCTATCCCCCATATACCAAAGAAACAACTATAGAAAGCATAAAAAATTAGAAGAAAACTTGGACGCCATATGCAGAGATGGAGGAAACTGAAGCCTCTACTTCAACACAAAAAATAGGATCTCAAACAGCCGAATTAGCAAACGAAACCAACATCATCATCTCCGGCTTGGAAAAATCTTTCCAACGATATTTTTTTTTTTCAAAAACGGACACCAGATGCAAAAGTTATGCCCAAAATACCAACTGCACCTCCAAGAAATGAGCTCTTTGGAAAAACACAGGGATGGCAAAAAATTTAACGGTCAAATGACCATCGCAGCGCCAGGGAAAAAATTAGACGGTCGTCGGCATGTCATGGGCTTGTCTGGCTGGAAAATTATTCTGGTCGTCAGGATGCTGATGTCACCCCCTGGGATGATGACACCACCAGAGGGGTAGACAGGCGGTGGCGTAGGGCTGAGCAGGGGCGGCGTAGGAAGGCGAAGGTGGCGGTCGGGTAGCAACCAGGTGGTGCTACGCCGGCGGTGACTGCCAGGCAGCCTGCTGGTGGGGTGCCACTGGGGGTTGAGCGCGGGCCAGGCCAGGGTGGCGGCGGTGTTGTGACTGGTTGCACCCCAAAAGTGCCCTAAAAGGGCCTTTTTTTAAAAAAAATTAATTTTTTTTCTCAGGAAGCGTGTCATACGGCCTGAGGGGCAAAAAAAAATCCCAGAAGCTACTGTGGCCAAATATGGCCAACTTTATAT
>MU225138.1:1819313-1834682 GCA_018584345.1 Thuja plicata | reverse complement strand
TATATATATATATATATACATATATATATATATATATGTATGTATGTATGTATTACTATGTATATATGTGTGTGTGTGTGTATTACATTATCTAGTCGGCTCTCTAATACATTACAAAATAGAATTAATACTTATGCAAAGAGTAAATACAAATTCGGCGACCTTATATAACCAAAGCATAGGTTATCCACAATCTGAATCCAATTTAGCACATTTAGATTCCATGTCATACTCCCTTAATCATCGTGACTATTCACCTGCCCTATATCTCTGTTACTATGTCTTTGCATGTCTTCAAAACATTGTAACTCATTGAGATCAACACCAAAACTCAAGAGACCCTAACAGAAGGTCATACATACCCCAAAATGTCTTCCTCTAATCCATTCATCATATAATATATTCGATGTCCAAAACTGTGTTGCTATAGTTTGTATTTTTGTTCACTGTACCTCGTCATTTTGCAATATGCATCTCCAAAACTATAAACAGTTCTCCAAGCGATCATCATACTAGATGTTTTGCCATAAATGACAACCATCAAGTGTCCCATATCACTCCAAAAATGAATCACTTGAAAAAAATCTCTCCCTTTGGCATTGATGGAAACACTTAGTGAAAAATGACTAAGTGTCAATACCAAAAAGATATCTCTATATATATTTTACATATATCCTTTACTCTATACAATTATCTATACATTTTCATCTCTTATATTCTCCCCCTTTGACATCAATGGAAAAGGTAGACAAAAATTTAGAATACACAAAAATTGTACCACTGCTTACCATAAAATTAGACCATCTTTAGTACATCTCAAAAAGAGTTTTCCAAGATCTTCACTTCCTCTGTCCATGTCTTCACCAATATCTGACTCACATAAATCAGCCCATTTAGTGTAAATGAATAATTCTTTGTTTCCTTTAGGTCAGTGGGCATATTAGTTGTAAGGGCATGTCCTGTCTTTTCCATGTCATAGATATGGACCTCAAGAATTGATATCTTGGGAGTGATTAGACTCTTCAGAAAACCAAACCTTTCCATAACTCTCCCTCTTTCTATATCAAGTATACTCAATTTGTCCAAAATTTTGGACACCTCTCTGTCTATCTCCAATACAGATTGTGAGTAGGTCTCACAGCTATCCATCAACTTATCCAGAGTAGTTATATCCTTCGCTACTATGTCCTTAATGTTCTTGATATGTCTGATAGGGTTAATACAGTAGCTGTATAAATTCCTTCTATGTGCGACACAACTTTTAGCCTCTGATGTAGCCTTGTTCAATATTCCCAAGTCCCATGAAATAGACTTGCACACATCCTTCAATTTCTTCGCAAGATATTTCTTCTCAGCCTTCTCTTCAGTGATCTTCTCTAATGACTCATAGTGACTGTCAAATTCATATAGTGCCTTGTTCAAATTCTCTGCATCATCTTTTCCTTGAAAAACAATAGGTGTTGGAAGTAGTTTGTTAAGAGTGTCAACTGCTCTTGTCATTACCTTAGTCTTCTTCTCTCATTTCTGCTCAGATCTTTCTTTATCTTTAGAAAATGCGGTGTAGGATAATTTCATCAGCTCATCCACATCCATATTCTCAACGTCAGTGCTCAAAGCCTTGTCTCCACTTTCCAACAATAAAGGTGAAGAATAATATGTAATATTTTCTTGTTTCACTTCAACCTCATTCACTATATCTTCCATTACTTCATCAATGTTTTCTTTATGTTTTTATTTCTGTATCATATCCTTGTCACTAATTCCTTCAATATTTGTATCCTTCACAAAGGGTTATTCACATCCTGTGAAGTATCCAATGACACTGGCACACCAAAAACATAGAAATCTGGTTGCTTCACAGTGCTTACATATTGACTAGCATCTTCACCCAATGATTTATCAAGGTTTATTTTAGCTCTCTTTGATGATTCACCTTTCTCAATAGATTTGATCTTAGGATCCTTAGGTGATGAGATGTTCTCAATTTCAGTTCCTATAAAGACCTTTTCTATAGCTTTCTATGTCTCTTCAATTCCTTCATCATATCTCCTTCTCATTATCTTTACTAATCTTGTCTTGGTTCTCAATAAGGGTTTAAGTTCACTCAATATCCTCTCCATCTTTGTAATAGATACAACAGGAAACATGCCTTCAATTTCTTGTTCTCTAATCACTTCATCTTCCTTCTGTGTTAATTGCTTCCTTATCTCCAATTTCTCATATAACTCCTCAGGTATACTACCTCCAATTTCTACAAATTTCTTCTTAAAAACAAGTCAATGTTTAATCACTAGGTCAAGTCAATCATAATTTTGTCAGATCCCTCATACCTGTCATAGTATTTTGTTAATGAAACAAGCTTCCCTAGCTCAATTACTCTCTTCTCTAGCATTTTCATATCTGGCTTCCAAAGTTGTCTCACATTAGTGGTCTTTTCTTCAACTTTCTTCTCTTCTCCTTCTGTCCTCTATTTCTTAGGAGGTGAGTCCAGTTTAGTGGACCTTGTGTTTGTTCTAGGAAATTTCTTTGTTGTCTCTTCTTGCCATGTATATTGTGGTGGTGAAGGTGTAGATACATCAATCACAGTAAAAAATTGGACTGATTATCTTCACACCTTCTGGAGGTGGAAGGGCTACAGCAGCAATGCTTTCCAACCCAGAAGCTCTCTTAGTCATCTTCTTCCTAACTTCTTTCATTTCCTCTTTAGATATACCTACCTTGGCTGCTCAGTCATCAATTATATTCTTTACTTTCCTCTTCCTTGATGCTCTAGTCTTTTCCTCCCTAATCTTTGCAGACTACTCCTCATAAGTACCCCATCTCTCCTCTGATGAATCAACTTATGAAGATAAAATGTGTTCCACTTGCATAATAAAAACTTCATAACTAACCTCATAGCCCAGTGGATAGCACCACTTCTTTCTAGGAATAACTGCCTCAAAGCACACACAATCAGTTTCAACCATGAAACAGATGTATTCCTTGTATTTTTCTACCACTACCTCATGAATTTTCTCCCTTGCCTTCATCTCTCTTTGTAGGATTTTGATCATACCAAACAATTCACCATCTACCCAAGTGTTGTTATGTCTCATATAATTTTGATAAATCTAAATAACATTAGGTACATTGTATTTCCATGCTCTAGGGTGCATACCAGGAAATTTGTGAACAATGTGAATGTACATGTATATCAATAAAGATCCAAATCTATAAATTTATAAGCCATGGATTCGAATGCGGGTGTGAGGGCGGGAGCGGGAGCTAGGGTTTCAGCTGGAGGAGGCATTGTAGAGGATGAGGAGGTAAAAGGAGAGGGTGACCAAGAAGATGGGGAAGATGGAAACTC
The DNA here is from genome assembly GCA_018584345.1 of Thuja plicata. NCBI lineage: Eukaryota > Viridiplantae > Streptophyta > Pinopsida > Cupressales > Cupressaceae > Thuja > Thuja plicata. The sequence goes on along the minus strand of MU225138.1, from coordinate 1,831,333 downwards.
AGCCAGCCATGGGGAAGGATTCTTTGGCTAGGTTGTTGGCGTTGGGAGGCGAAGGCTCTTGCCCCTTTATGAGTTGGGTGTCAGAGGTCTATGTCACTCGGAGGCTATCACGTGTGAGGGCTATTCTTGAAAGCTCGTGGTAGAGGGGAAAGTTCTTTATTCCTGTGAAGGGTCTCCCTACAGCTCTGAGTGTTACCATAGTTGTTTGAGTTTCCCTCTTTATGGAAGAGGATGCAGGTTTGGTGTTAAAGAGAAGCCCTAGGGCAAAAAAAAAATTATGCTTAGAGGGTGGTCAGTTTATTTTGTTGATTCTGCTGAGAGGCAGAACTGTTCATGGGATGGCTTTAACTCTACCAGGTTTAATGTATCAATCTCGATAGATCTTGTCCATCCTGTGATCTTGGATTATTTTTAATGCAAGGATGGCTCCCTATTTGGATTTTTCCCTCTATGTCATACTCCTACTCCTATTGAGGTGGATCATACCATTTTGAGGTGGGGTTCTTTCTTATGGCTTCTTGGTGGTGGAGTCTCTCTCAGCTTCAACTTTCTTCCCCCTGCTTCCTATTGAGGTGGAAGATTCTATTGAGGTGGAGGCTCACCCTATTAAGGTGGTCTGGGACTGTTGGATGGAGGTATCTTGGGGTAGTGTGTGGCCTCCTCTTTCATTTAGTCATAGGATGGAAAGCAGGAAATGGCTGGGGACCAACCCTTTTTTTTTAAGGTGGAGTGGGCTATGAGGTGGTACCAGTCTAGGGCTGGTGGTTTTTTTTTAGTGTTGGTAGATAATCAATGCTTTGGGTATCAGTTCTATCACCAAAGTTATGGTTTAGGGAATCCTTGGCCCTCCTATTTTAATGTTTTTTTGGTTCTCTCTTTCTTGGCGGCTGGGAGGTGTTTGCAGATGGATGTTGAAAGTTTTCAAGGGCCCATCCTGAATGCTGGGTATTTTCAATTAAGTTCAAAGGAGTGTTTGGGGGAAATGATGCCCTATAGTGTTGTTCTATTGGGATCTGGGTTCCATGTCAAAAGCCTGGATTTTTTTTTAGGGAGCCTCAAAACTCTAGCAAACTTAATGGTGTAAGGTTTAGGCCTTTTTTATGGGTAGATGGGGTTTTAATGGTTTATCTTTTTAACTGTTGATTGTTTGTAGTTTATGGGCTTCTGTTTCAAAATGTATACTTCTTAGCAGCATTTCATCTTAGTCAAGTTTCAGATTCCTGCCAAAATCTGTCTGGATAGGGTTTTGGGGCCCCTTCAAAACATGCTTTTACCCTAATCAAAAACAAAGATCCAAATCTAAATCTCTTCGACTTATCCTTCTTAATCTTCCTTACATTCTCCTAGAATTGTTGCGTTAGGACTTCACAAATATTATACTTGATGTTTTCCTTGACCATCTTATAAGCCATTAAGATTACTCTTGCTGATATAGAAATGAATTAGTTGCTATAATATATTTTATAGCCTAAAATCATGGTAATCAATCTGACATCCTGTTGCAATATATCGTTTACCATCATTTCTCTCTAGTCCCACTATGAATACATTAGGGTTTCTACCATCTTCTTAGTGTTCTTCTTAGCAATACATACTACAACAGTATTTTCCAATCCTGTTATGGCATGAATTATGTCATTGTAGATCTTTAGGCTGATCTCCAAGCCATAAGAACTAATCATGAACTCTGCTCAAAATAATCTTTATCTATTCTTCTTTGTTAAAATCATGAAGTTCGGTTATCTTCATAATTTACTCAGGTTATTGAGGTGTGTGAACTCATCCTTCATCTTTCCATCATCACCTATCATGTCTTCCATCTCTGTAGTAATCTCTTTGTCTCCTGAAGATTCATACTTACAACATATGTAAGCCCTAATTTCTTCAACATGTAAAACTCTGTAGGGTGTTTGAGAAAACATGGCTTCAGGATCATCCTCAATATATTTGAAAGGGTGTTTCTTAAATTTGAATCTAGGTCTCTCTGCAACATCAAAAATCATAGGAGTATCCATTTTCAAAGCTTTGCAATTGATCTAAATACCTCTTTAATTCTTAAGTGTGAATCCCTTCTTTCATCAAACTCTTCAACACACTTGCTCTAATTTTGCTTCTGCTCTAGACTATGTTCTCCACAATCTCTACTTTGTAAATGATGTTCAATTATGTTCTTTCTATTAACCATATACTTCGCTAAGTGAATAAATGACATAGTTCCCAATAAACTCATTTCTGCATATAAACCAGTCGAATAACAATCTGGTGATCATAGGATATAGCCTTGTAAAACCATGTGATCATAGATATGTGTTCCAAAAAATTTCTACATGATTACTCCTCAAATTTAGGGGCTTGATAGATTTTTGATGCATTCTTCCAATGCTCCCCTTAAGGCCATGCTTGGCCATCTAGGTTGATGTAGCAATGTTAGCATTAGGTGAAGACTTAGTATCATCTACTAATTCTCCTTGAACCTTTTCCTCACTAGACTCCTTTACCTTCCATACCTTATTATTGTTGATATCTTCTAATTTCTTGAAACAACTGTCAAATTCACTCCTTTACTCTAGAAGAATCTTACCAGTATCACCAATATTCTTCTTTACCATTATAGGAGGTGGTACTTGTTAAGCATCATTTTTACACAAGCCAACTTTCTAGGATCTCAAAATTTGATTTCCTCTCTTGAAAGAATAACGGAGTTATTCCCAAGGTTCTCTGAGGTCAGGTCACAACCTGCTTGGTTAGTCAGTTGAAGATAAATGTAAATGTTCACAAGGAGGCCTTTGCTGGTATGTTCAAGACATCAAACTACAAAAAAAGCCTTTAGTACATTTTTTGGTGTTTTTTGTTTTAACAAGATTACTGTTTGAAATAAAAATGTAATTTTGTATTTTCAAGGTGATTACTTCTACATTAAGACAAAATTCAAAGGAGAAAGGTAACAAGAGATGAAGTAAATTACTGAAATGAAATCCTACAGACATAAACCATTGTAAACCCTTCCTTGCAAATTGAATGATGGGGAGATTTGGAACGAACCCAAGAGATATAAATTAGACAAAGTCACAATTCTATACCCAATGGATGTAAGCATTTGGAGAGAAGGTGAATTCACTCATGCAAGATATTCAAAACATATCAAATCATGAAGCCACCAAGATGTGCGCACCCACGAGATGGATTTATTGTTAAGCCCAATAGATGATCCCTTCCATGCATTTGTCAAAGCAAGGTAGATAGACAACAACAAACTCCAACTAAGTTAAATGTGAATACAAAACACAACAAAACAAGAGGCTCTTTGAAAGTAATGAATAATCCATACACACAATTCACCAATTTGCATAGATGGCATAAATTTACACACCACAAATGAAGAACGAAATGTAGATCTTTATTAAATTAAGAATCCAACCATATTACATTTATTTGATTACAATATATAGAGTCTTTGATCTACCAACTCTGAATGTCAAAATTAGGGCATCAGAGAGTCTAAATTTATGAAAATAAATTGCAACTAAAGCTTAGTTGAAAGTAAACTATTTCTAACTGATACTAGATAGCTTGCATGGATTTTAAATTCATTTACAATTATTTTTTCCATGCAAGAAGGATCAAACTTGCCGAGAAAGAAAGAAAAAGAAGATAGGGTTTCTTCTGTGAACTAGAGTCTTGTTCTCATTTCTTGGAGTTCTTTCTTGGAATCTTCATCTAGAGGTTCTTCCTATAGTGGGAACTAAGAGGGGACCCTTACTCCTTCCAAAATGAACTCAAGTTAACCATCAATATGATCTGGAGTTCAACTGGCAAGCAAAAAGATCATCTCGCTGGAAACATTCAGATTTTCGACCCCCGACCTCTACTCTGAAGTTTTTTAGTATCCAAAATGGCTAAGTGTCGATCTAACTCTGGAGATCTAAAAGTTTCAGCCTTTTTGGAGGCCGAAAGGCCAAAAATACCAAAAGTCTGAAAGGTCAAAAATACTAGAAGGTCGAAAGGCTAAAAAAATTGGAAGGCCAAAACGCCAAAAGTTGCATTGTCTGATGAGGCCGAAAGGCCAAAAGGCCGAAAGCTTTCCTTAGGAGAATTTTTCTAAGTGTTGAAAACTGATTTTTTCCAAAAAAATGTTCAAATGTCCAAGGAGTCAGTTTGGGAATATTTATGGGTGTGCATCCCGGAGCCTCTGTATGATCTCCTCAACTTCTTCATAATTTATCTCCTTCCTTTTCACCTTGTTTACTTTCCGTTCCTGCTTCTCTTCAAATATTGTTAGTTTGGAAGTGAAGAACTGGATCTCTTCTTTGTGTTTCATCATCCTTAACATCTCTTTCCTTGAATAGAACATCTATTGTAGGGCCTCCTTGGTACTAATGCCTGCCATAATGTCTCTAAACTATTGGACCACTTCTTTTGATGGTCGTAAGATGTTTTTATCCTTGTCTCGACACAGGTTGAGGCCAATCCCTGTGAAGAAAGCATAAATTTCTTCTACCCATTCCAAGATCTCCTTTTGTTTCTCTAAGATGGAGGCTTGACATTTCTTATAGACCTTAATGATTTTGTCCATCCGTTTAGTCCAATCCTCAAAGTTATCGAGCTCTTCGCCTTCATATACTTTCACCAATATCTGGAAACATTGTTTCTTAATTATTTCTAGGTCCTAGGAGGTGAATTTCCATTTGTCTATCTCAATGTTTAGGCCACATTCATCCTCCATCAAGTCTATCAAATTTGTAGCTTCAATCAAAATGACCCTGTAAGGTTTGAATACCCATTTGATGGCCTCTACCCCGTACTGCTCAAAATCTCCTTTCCAATCTACACTTGCTTGGACAAATGATGATTTCAATCTTGTTGTAGATCTGGGGTGTTCCTCTTCTCTAAAATTGCCTTTAGTGAGGCCTCTGGATAGCTTGGATCAATAGGACCAACCATCTTGTGAATGAACTTCTTCAAAGCTTTATTTTATTCTATCAGGCACTTTATGGTCTCTTCATCCTTACTCATGAACCCTAAGGCATGTTTAAGCCCTAAGACTGCCAATGTCTTTCTCCCTTCCCTATTGGGCTCTCCCAAATATACCTCCTCAAATGTGTATTCTTCTAGAGTTGCTTGCATTTGAGAGGTGCTAGCAAAAGGAACTACAACTTGTTCCTTCCAGCGACTCCTAGTGTCTTGGGTAACATAGGACATTGTCTGTGTTGGTAATATGACCCATGTTTGATGAAAATATTTCCCTAGAGAAGCCAAATTTGTATCTTCCCCCTCATCCTCATCTGTGTAAGTTCTTCTCCTCAATTGAATTTCTTTAGTAAACCATGTAGGTTTTCTAGATGCGGTGACTGGCTCATATGGGGCAACCTGAAGAATTGAATCCAAGTTTTGGGGCCCCAAGGTTACTTCCTTATCTAGGGTCACTTCCTTATCTGGCCCTTCTTCCTATTCCTTGTTATGTTCCTCCTCATTCATTCCTTCTTCTTCTTCTCCTTCCTCCCTTCCCTCTTTTTCTACCTTATGTTGCCTTTCCTTGTTATGGTCTTCATCTCCTAAGGAACTAACCAACACTTCGGTATTAATACCGGGCATGACTTTCAATATGGTTTTGAAAAGTGACACGTCTTCTACACTTACTGATCCTCCAGGGGTTGGGATGAAGCAAGGCATAGAGATTGATGATGGGGGAGTATGTGTAAGGACAATTGGAATGGGAAATGGGAGAGCAGTAGTTGGAGGTGGAGTTGGTGTTGGAGTTGGGGGGAGTGGAGGTGGAGTTGGAATTGGAGGTGGAAGAGTAGTTGGTGGAGTAGGAATGTGAGGTGGATGAGTAGCAATGAGGGTCTCTTATGTGGCCTTATCCCCTGTTACATCTTGGTTAATTGAGCGATCTTGATTTTTGGGCCCTTGATCTACTTTTAGAGCTTGCTTCCATGATAGGTACATTAGGCACTGGATTAGTGAATTGAGTGGGTGGTGGAGTGAGGGTTACCTATGGATGAAAGAGAGATGGACCTCCTATTTCATACCCTATTGCATAACCTTGTGTCTCTTGTCCTTGGTCTAAAAATCCTTCTAGACCTTCAAAGTTAGACATCTAGAACTCATCTGATCCTAGAGCATCCAGGGGATTATCTTGTTCCTTAGGATCCTCCTGGTGTTTCCTATTGGTATCCTTCTCTCTCCTCTTCTATGACCTTGTCCTTTTTACTAGAGGTACCCCTCCTTCTTCCTCTTCTTTTGGATCCTCTTGTATAGTTTCCAATTGTGGAGACATAAAAGTTCTCTTCCGTTTATATGTTTTCTTACCCTTTTCAGCAATAGGAGGAGACTATCCAGAAGTGGATGGCCCTTCATCTGGTGAAGCCTGTGCTAACCCTGCTAGAGGATCTATTTTCCCAATAATTCTAGCCTTGGCATCCTTGTGCCTTGGGTTTGACCCACACTCTACTGCGCGTTCATTTCCATACACTGTGTTTGGCTTCTGTGGTGGTGCCTTCTTATATTGTGGCACTGTATTTTTCTCCATGCGTTGTTTATCTACCATCTTGGGTGGATCCATTAGTGATTTCACTGGGATTGGTTCCATTTATAAGGCCTTCCAATCCAAGTTTCCATTGTCCTGAGTACATGCCTAGCCCAGAACTCAATGTCATCATTCTCATCTTTATCCACTTCGGCATTCATGATGGGCCTATCATATATTTTATCCATAGTGTAGATGGCCTCCAATACCCTATCTAGATCCTTTTCCCAAACCTTCGAAGTAATTGGGGTCTTAAATGTGTGTTGTGCAAGGGTGAGGGACATCCTTCAATAATCTCAGATCCTGAACTCATGATCATCTACACAATTGATCCAATGGTCTTCCAGATGTGGTTCATGGATATAGAACCTACCGATGATGTGGTTGTATGTTCCTATCAGGTTTAACCTTGGCTGAACTATTTTATAGAGTTGTAGTGGGTAGTCATTCCATTCACAAGCCAAGGATTTGTAGACCATCATATCTTGTAAGGTGTATGGGCCCAGAGAAATAGGGAAGTCCCAACAATGTTTCTTTTTGTGCTTGATATGTTCATAGGCGTCAGCAAGCTGTCTGGCCATTTCTAAGGTGATAATCCAATCAGATGGGTATCAGGGAAACTTCTTAGGTTTCAAGGTAGACCCTGCCACCTGGATGTAAGTGAATGTCTTGTACTATATCTAATAAGCCCCAATGGCCCTCACCTTGGCGACTACTTCCCCTAACATCCTCTTCACAAAATCACCTTCAATGGATCAGATATTATGAAGGTAAAGGCATCATTGACTATCTTGTAGTTCAGGAAGTCCTCTGACATGTTTTCCTTTCTTTGTAATTGAGGGTACACAATGTGAGGTCATGCATTGGGATCATTTATGTTTCCCCTCTTGGTGAGTCCCAGGTAGTTTTCATGTGTTGCCAATAAGTACACTATTTAGGTACTCATATAGAACTTAGGGTTGTACTTTACTACCACTAGTTGTTCATCCAACCTATCACTGATGATGGTTCCCCAATCGAACCTAGACTTACGGCCTTTGATTTTATCTATTAAGAGAATCATCCAGTTTTCCAGTTGGAAGGACTATGGTAATTCATATACCTCACTTAGTAATGTTAAGACTACCTTGATATCATCTTTCATGTACCCCCTCTTGGGGTCTATCTTGTCCAGTTTGTTTTTGGGGAGAGGTTGCTCAAGGTAATTCTTATTGACTATGTCATATGCCTCTTCCCCTTTGTTGATGAACCATCTATTGCCCTTTTCTATGAAAAAGTCATAGAACTTGTCTATGCCTATGTGGAGGTGGAAGACCTCTTCTATGAAGTCTAGTCTGATATCTAATACCACTTGTCCCTCTGTATTCTGGACCACCTTTTTATCTGAGTCATACTAGTTTGCTAAAGTCATGATCAGTTCAGATGATGTGACAACCACTAGGTGGGCTGTCGCATTGACTAATCCTGACAGGACTAATGAGGTACAGTCTTCTGATCTTCCAGCCAGTTGGGAACACCTCGTCAGGAGATGATCCCAATCTACATTCTCGATATCAGTATCGGTGATCTCAATGTGTTTATAGCCAACCTTGGAAGGGGGAGTCCTCCCCTTGTATAAGTACTTCATGGGTGACATTCTTTTTCTTAGGCATTCCTGCAATGAGATATGCAAGTATCAGTGTTTTATTTGCAGAAGGAACTTTAAAAGAACTACAAAGAAAAGACTATTCTAGAAAAATAGAAGTAAAAAGCTCTAAGTAGCCAGAAATGCAATTTTTTGCACTTTTGGCCCTTTTGGGGTTTTGGGCACCAAAAAATAGTTTAGAGTCCAAAGAGGGTGAAAGTGCGAAAGAGAAGTCATTTAATGAAACATAACCTATCAGATTTTCAGTGTGTGAAAGTCTGAAAAGGTTCTTCAGACACCAAAAAGCACGAAATGGATCTCAGACTCTGAAATTCTGAAACCCTGAAAGGGCTGACGATGTCTTCGGAGATTCAGAAATGTCAGTGTTTTAGACATCTTAGAGGTCCAAAAAGCTTAAAAGGCTGACTCTCTGACGACCAATTGAACAACGGAAGGGGCCTGGTTTTTGGCCTTTCAGAGGCCGAAAACTTGCGACAAAGATCGCAATCAAAGATAGACAAAACCCTAACTAGAGTAGAAAAACCTGAAAGGGCCAGGCCTAACCTAACAGGGAGGGACTTCCCCCACAAAGATAAGGGTGTAAAAATCCCTACAAGACTTAGGGGGGAGTCAGTGCGCCCTAGGCTGGATAGGCACCAGGTGTGAAACCCTAAATCTAGACAATGAAGAACAAAAAAAACCACTGAGTGGTGAGGAAGAAACCTACCTTGCGATATCTAGGAGCGAAGGATGGAGAAACAATAAGGTGAAGAAGTGGAGCAGTCAACCATGAGGAGCAAGGACAAAGCTTCAAAACTCACTGCTTAAAATATGTCAGAGACAAAAAAACAAAGTGAGAAAGAAAAGGGCCTCTCACCCTTTTATAACCTGCGGGGGGGGACGTCAGCATTCTCAGTGTTTCGGAATCCAAAACTCCAAAAGTCCAGAGGTGGATGCCTTTTGGCCTTTTGGTTTTGTCAGACATCGAAACACCAAAAGGGCCATTCTTCAGCCTTTTGGCCATTTGGGTATTTCGGAGGATGTGGTCATCCAAAAGGCCAAAAGGGTGAAAAGGTCAAAAAAGGTGTCTTCTTTGTTAAATAGGTTGATAATGAGGTTGATTTGCAAGGGACTGGGAAAAGGGGCAGACTCAAAAAGACCAAAAAGACACAAAAAAAAAGGGGGGTCCTCATAGTCAGAGGACCAACATGGGGTGTGTGTTTTGGACCCACAACAAATAGCCTTGACAAAAGGAGGAATAACCAAGGTATTTCTTCATTATCAAGACTCTTCTAGGTTGTAGTTTTCTATAGTAGAACTAAAACCAAGAAATGTATGAGCTAACAATCTTTCAATGACTTCCAATTTTGAAGTTTATGCTTATCTCCCTTGTGTCTGTTCATGTGTGTCTATTCTTTAACCTTCAATTGCAATAACCTGAACATTCCTCAGTTGTTCCCAACATTCGCCATGTAGACCAAGGCTTCCTGGAAAGAGCTTTGCCGCCAGTCAAGTGTCCATAGCCCCGAAAAAGTTTTCCCCAAATGCCAAGTATAACCTTTCTCTACTTCTAGCCAGGCATTCATAGCCCTGGTAGAGATTGTCATAGTCACCCTAGTCCATTCTATCTACTAGGCTATGGAATTTTTCTTTGAGGGTTCTTATTCTTTAGATAATGGCTCTCATCATTTCTGGGTACATGAAATGTCTCCTACGTAGATGTATGTTTATTCCATGTGTTTGGGTCCATATTTTATTTTCTAATTGATCCGATTAGAGATTAGGTTGTGCTACATAGATTCCACACTTGTGACCTCTTCGGGCCACTTTTCTTTTTGTGCATTCTTATTCTCTTTCTTCAGCCCTTTCTTCTTTCCTTTTTCCACTGCCTTTGCATTCATTCAGACTTGGGTCCTAGGATTGGTGGGTTCCCAAATCCATGCACTAATGATGGTCACAATTGATGAATGCTTGAGATACCACCATTACCAGGTACCATTTCTTAATGTGTTTTGGTGATTAGGATGACTGAGCTTTCAACCTCTTCCTATCTGCCAATGATAGATGCTACCACTTTGTTTTTTGGAGTGTTCTCTGTGATGTATGTTGCCTTGGATAATTTGACTAAGAAATACCTCTGCTCCTATTTAGGAACCACTTGGAATGAATCTATGACACACTTGACCCAAAGAAAAATGAGCCCTGACAAAAGGGGGAAAGACCACAGACGGAAGAAAGGACTGACGGCGGGGGTGACCAAAAGAAAAGAAAACAAAAGGATGTATGATACAAGGGATGAAGAGCAATCCCACTTAGGATAGAAATAATGTTTGAGGAATTTCCCATTAACTGGAAATAGGGTCAACTCTGTATGTAGAGTGTTGATGATAAAGGTGATTTCCCCCAAGATCTCTGATATTTGATAGGGGCATGTCCACAATTTTTGGAATTTGGTGTGGTTGCGTGGCTTTTCTTTTGCATTATCCCACATGAGGACAAGATCATAGATCCTGAAGGCTTTAATGGTTTCTCTCTTGTCAAACCATCTCTTGATGATGGCCTCGTGCTTTGATACATGCTCTAGGGCCAATGTTCGTTTCTCCTCCAAGTTGACGAGATTCATGAGCCTAACTTGCACTCGATCTTTGCCTCCCACGTATTGGTCCATAAATCTTAAAATTGAGATTTTCAAATTCATAGGGAAGACCGGTTGCAATCCATAGACTAGCTAGTTTGGGGATGTCCCCAAAGCATTCTTTATTCTCACCTGGTCAGTCCACAGGGCATATTTCAATTATGTGTGCCAATCCCGAGGGTTATTGTCTAGGAGGTGTTTGATCACTGTTGTCAAATTCTTGTTGGTGGACTCTGCTACTCTGTTTCCTTGTAGATAATAATTAGAGGATAATTTGAGGATTACCTGGTTTTTGAAGGCCCATTATGTGAGAGAGGTGGAGGAGAAAGAGGGAGCATTGTCACATACTAGATAAAATGGCATTCCAAACCTAGTGATGATGCACTCCTCCAAAAACTTGGTTACAACCTCCGTGGTGCAGTTTTTTAGTGCTTGAGCCTCCATCCAGTGTGTGCAATAATCGGTGGCTATTAGAATAAACTTGTGTCTTGCAAATGAAGGGGGTTAATCACTCCAACAAAATCCAAGCCCCATTGGGAAAACGGATGTACCTCATATACCGGTTGTAGGGGTATTGTCGTATTTCTTTCTCGGGTTGCACTTGTTTGGAAAGTGTGGCATGATTTCATGCACTCTCCAGTGTCTCTAAATATTATTGGCTAGAAATATCTTGCTCTCAAAATTTGGAGAGCAGTTGCTTCAACTGACCTATGCCCTGTCCCATATTTGTCATCAAAATCTTCCAAGATGTGTTTTTCTTCCAACCTATCCAAACACCTAAGGTACAAACCCTCATAATTGTGTTTATACAATTGGACATTCTTTAACATATAGGAGCTACTTTTTATTTTCAAAGCTCTTCTCTATGAACCATTCATCCACTCTGGGTGTATGTGGTAAATTTGGCCTTGTTAATTCACCATACCCTTCAACATAGTCCTTCTTCACCAGGTACTTACAAGACTGAATATGAGATTATTCATCCTATCTGCCTGCATGATTCGACTTGTTGCCTTCTATCCAGATGGGGTTTTTGAAATTGCTCTCAGAACGAGAGTCTCACAACCATGGACCAATCTAGGAATGAAGAATTTATCATGATGAATGAAATACAATGCAATATTATGCTAAGAAATGAGAGATATGAGATAATCTAAGACATGATGATCAATGCAATTATTCTAGAAATTGAAGCTATTCTATTGCAAAAAATGATATTATTCTATATGAAGCTA
>MU225138.1:1790778-1805118 GCA_018584345.1 Thuja plicata | reverse complement strand
TTTATAGACTCTGAGATGATCAGAATAGAAACTTTCCTCTTTGAAATAAAACAGATAGAAAAGCCAGTTTAAAATAGAAAGCTTTATTGAAAAGAATTCAATAAATTGTTTTCTTCCTGCTTTAACTATTTTCTTTCTTTGATTTAATTTTGTTTTATTTGAATTAAATTGTTTTCTTTCTCTTTAAAACACAATTAATTCAAAGTTTACATTTCTGAATAAAAGAAAGATTTTTGAGAGAATATTCAATTAATTAAATAAATATGACCTCATAATTGCTTTTTCTCAATTATCTAAATAATTAAATTCAATTATTGAAAAGAGGATATTTATTTAATAATTAAATATCATTTAATTCCTTTTTCATGTGTCTCAGCTAAAGAGGGTGAATTTAATTTAATTAAAGTGCTAGGACTTTATAATTAAATTAATTCGATCATAGGGTTTATTTAGCCAATAGATATTTAGGAATTAAACATGATGTATGATTAATGCAGATTTAGGATTTTCTACATTTGACACTCAGGTCGAGTAGAGTCAGTCAAAAACTTAGAATTGCTTAGTACAATAGGAATTTTATGATCTAGAAGAATGACAAATGCAACAAAATTGGTTAGGGTTGCAAGATGTCAATTTTGGGGTGTTACACTGGGCAGCGGTTCTGTAGCAAGTAGTAAACTATGTCTTGGTACCATATATTGGTAATCACACCTTGATCAGTGTAGGTCTGACATACTGGACCCTCTTCAACTTCGGCGATCAAATTGGTCAGGCCTTGACCTCTCACTAATTTCATCAGATGGATCTCTAGGTCAAACTCTTGGAGGATTGCCATCTATTTTCCTCTCTGTTCTCCCAACTCATTCTACATCAATAGAGACTTGACAGCTGTTTCAGGGACTATTCCGAAGACCTTGCTTCTCAAGATGTAGTTTCTAAGTTTCTTTACTTCTTTGACAAGGGAAAAAGACTATTTATCCAATTTGGGGTACCTAGTCTTAGCATCCTTAAAGGGGAAACTCATAAAAGCTATAGGTCTTTCATCCTCACTGTCCTTCTTCTGTGTTAGGATGCTTGTGCACAAGTGCTCGAATGCAAAAGAATAGACCTTGAAGGGTAGGGCATAGTCGGGACTGACAAGGACTAGGGCTGTGGAGATGGCACTTTTTATTTATTTGAAATTTTTCTTTACTTGGATGGTCCATTCGATCTTGGCATCCTTTTTGAGCATGTCATTCAATGGTTTTACTATTTCTGCCAAACCACTAATGAACTTCCTTACGAAGTTAATCTTCCCAAAGAAAGATTTCAACTCTTTGCGGTTGTGGGGTAGCATCAAATTTAGGATAGCTTCCACCCTCTTAGGGTCTATGACTATTCCATCCTTTGAAATGATGTACCATAACATCTTCCCTTCAGTTACCCCAAACATGCACGTCTTTGGTTTAAGAGAGATCCCATATTTCCTGCACCTTTGCAGACATTTTTTGAGGTCATCTATGTGGTCATCTCTTTGTTTTGAAAAGACTGTGAGGTCATCCATGTAAATGATAATGCATTTCCCAACTAACCCTTTGAAGGCTATGTCCATTGCCCTTTGGAAAGTGGCCTTGACATTTATTAGACCGAAGGGAATCTGCCAGTAGGTGAAGGTTCCCCACTTTGTTGTGAACGTTGTCTTCAACCTGTCCTCTTCCTGCACCATTACTTGATTATATCCTAAGTAACTATCCATGAAGGACATCATTTTGGATCCGTTGACCATCTGTAATACTTCATCGAGAGATGGGAGTGGGTAGTTTTCCTTTTGGAATTCCATGCATAACTTGATCTCACCAGTCTTCTTTCTTATGGGCACCAATTTTGCGACCCATGTGGAATGTCAAATTGGAAAAATGATTCTAGCATATAGTAACTTCTAGACCTCCTTTTGAATCAAGGGCTCTATAGTACGGTTCACAGGCCTTTGGCATTGTCTAAAGGGTTTGAAGTCCAGTTTCAGGGGGATGTTGTGTACTATGACTAAGGTATCATGTATCTTTAATTCTTCATAACTCCAGGCTATAACATCTCGATATTCAGTGAGGAGTTGGACCATTTTCTCCTTTTATTATTTGGTACCCACTTTGTCGATGTTTACCTCTCTTATTTTTTCTTTCGTACTGAGGTTGTATTTCTCACACTCTTTGCCACTAGGAGTTACATCTGGGTGTCTCTTCATGGCCATCCCACTATCAAAAATCCTTTTCAGCTCTACCATCCCCTTTGGTATAGCATTGGTCCTCAGGTTTATGATGTCATGGTTGTCAAGATCCTTAGGATCAACTACTGCTTTCTCTTCTTCTTCCTTCCTTTTGCCTATAATCTATTTTTCGAACACACCTCCACACATGATGAACTCGAGGATGTGTTGATCATCTTGGAAGACTTTGAAATTAGTGATGTTATTTGGGATGGCTGGCACTATGATGAGTTCAACGAAAAAATTCTTTAACTTGGACTTCTCCATTGGATGTAGTGAATTGGTGGATATAGCTAGGGCATCAATGATAACATTCTTTCTCCATGGGATAGATTAGATGTTGAAGGCTTTAAAGTCATTGATCAAATTCAATGCCCTATTACGATATGCTGAGAGTCTCTTATCGTTGCAAGAATACTGACTACAGATTTTCTTGACAACTAATTGTGAATCTCCCTCCACCGTTAGAGCTTTTATTCCTTTATGTGGTCTAGGAGGAGTCCCCAGATCAATTCTTCATACTATGCAACATTTTTAGTGCATTAAAATTGTAATATGTACGCAGTGTAAGAAGACTTACCTCTCGGGTTAATGAGTTCAATTCTCGCGCCTTCTCCTTGTTTACATTTAGACTCATCAAAGTGAAATTTCCAAATCTGTTGTTTCCCAATGAGGCTAGACTTGGCTGGGGTCCTTTTGGTAAAATCTGTGGTTTTAGTCTTTCGACCCTTCCCTCCATCACTATCTGAGGAAACTGACTCTCCTTCCACTATCCCTTGGATACACCCGAGTTTAGAGATTTTCACACCCTTAATGTTTTCATCCTCTAGTAACCCCTTGTAGGGTGGACAGGCTTCATCATTCAAAGTTCTCCAGGCATTAAGCACGTTTAGGGTCAGGCTTCCATCATTCAATTCTGACTCACTGTCTTGGCTTAGATTGGCTGGAATTTCTTCCTTTGGCATGGGGTTACTCTCATCTGCTACTTTAAAGCCTTCTTATGTCACATGTGCTTCCCGTACCTCCTTTGGTAGGGTGATCTGGGATAATATTAGTGACAATTCCTCCTAGGATCTGGGGCATGTGAACTCTGAATGGCTTGTTTGATGTAATCAAAAATATCCTGGTAGTAACAAGATGTTGGGATCGGCGTCCTATCCCAAAAGCCTTAGGCTTTTTGTAGTGTTGTCGACAAAACTTCTAAATATGTCATCACCGATAGGTAACTCTAGGAGGCCCTGGATGGGACTATGGTCTGAATCTTCCCCCTCTCAGATTTGAAACATGAGGACATCATCCATCCGATAAGTGCCTAAGTCAATTTCTGTAAACATAACTTCATTAGGAGCATTGTATTTTGTGATCATCCTTTTCAGTTTTGGTTCTGCATCTATCTTGATCTGATTGTTCAATCCTCTCCAAGGCAACCAGAGTTGAGTGAAATCTATAGACAACCAACCCCTTAGACATCTGGTCCATTCTTGGCTCAACAACATTTCGTAGGTCTCAGGGATGTCCACTATATGTATATCAATGCGCTCTTGTATCCTTGGATCTAGAACCAATTGAAAGTGTATGTCTTTGAGCACATTGATTACTTTGACTTCATTTTTATCTAGTTGTATCACTACCCGGTTGGTTATTTGGGGCACCATTCCCAGTTTTTGACAAATTGACAAGGGCATGACGTTGCACGATGCTCTGGAATCAATCAAGAAATTGTGTAAATTCTTCCCAAACATCTGCAAACTAAGTAGGAAAGGGGGTACCTCCATCTTATCTTTGAACATTATGGGAAAAGCTTTAGAGGTATTGACATTGGACGTGGGTTCTCTTGTACTTCTATTCGACGGTCCTTATTTTGAATGGTCCAAAGATTTCAAAAGGGCTTCCTTTTGAGATGGGAAACCTTGCAGTAATTTGAACATAGATATGTTCGCCTTGGTATTTTTCAACTCTTTGACTACACTATATTTGTCACTTGATTGCACTGCACTCCTGTAACCAGAAAATGCATTTTAGGTAGGATTTGTAGGGGTATTTGGCCCTTTAGGAGGCATGGGGTTGATGCTAGCCTGAGGATCTGGGGGATTCAATTGTTTGCCAGGAGGTATACCATCCATGAGAGGCTCTTTCCTAATTTTTAGATTATATGAATTCTGGTGATCATTTTGGAAGGCATGCACTTCAGAGTATTTAGGTTCCTGCTCTTTCTGAAATGGGAACACAAACTCTTCTTCTTTTGCATATGTATCCAAACCTTCTCCATTTCTACACTCATAGGAATCAAACATCATGGCATTGAACTAAATGGGTGGTTCATTGGGATTCTAAGTGTGATGGTTGTAGGAGTTGCCTCTATATCCTTCGTGGCCTTGGTATGAGTTTGAAGCCCTCACAAATTTTTCTTTCAAAGCTTCGTATGTGTTTGCATCATCCATGGGGATGCTTCCATTGTTTGGTCGGGTGTTCCATGGCCTAGTGGGCCTCTGCTATCCAAATGGTTTCTCTTGTGTATTGTTGTTGTTGTAGGTTTTGAAAATCCAAATTGGATTCTGAGGATAGGCATTCAGACCAGCAGATGTCCACTTGTATACCCCTTGGTTTTGGGATGGATTTAATTTCATCCTGGTGAGCTTAATTGTGAGTTGTGACAAGGTTTTATTCACGACAACTAGCTCAGACGCTATGAGAGTGTCAGGTTCAGTTTGGGGAAAAACTCTTTTCTCTACAAATGCTACCTTATGGGCTTCGTATCTCAGGTAAGTGATGGATGGTGGTAGGGCTATGAATGGTTGTGGTAGAATTGGATTCATTGATGGCATGTGAGTGGCCAGGATTTGACTGTTTGCTACAAATGGATGTGGGGAAGCAGTGTTGTTAACGATGGGCATGGCTACAAAGTTCCCTTCTTGTGGATCCATTTGTTGTGTAAAAGTAATAGCCTCATTGTATACCTTTTCCATCGTGACTCTATCTGCAGGGGGAAGCCTTCTTAGGAAAATTGAGGTGAATGGATCCAAAGCTTTAAGATAAACTTGTATGACAGCTGCCTCTATTATGGTGTATGGAGCTTCCAAATTTTCATGCATTTTATGGAAGTGATGGTTGAACATGGCGATGGGCTCTTTGGGATCTTTCCTTGTTATAATGAATTGGTGATGTGTTGCAGCTAGATCCACATATAATTTGAATTGGTTAAGGAATTTTGTCTCAAATTCATTCCATGTAGAGATAGATCCCCTTGGAAAATTAAGGTACCAGTTGTACGCAAACCCTCCCAAAGTATAAGGGAAAAGGTGGAAGACAATGTCTTGGTGGGAAATCTCCTTGCGGTTGCAAATTTATTTCAAGGCACAGATATGCTCTTCCACTGTCCTTGATTCACCATATATGAAATGTGTGCAAAACCTTTCAAGATTCTTGGGTAATTCATGGAGTTTTCCAATGAAATTCAATGGTGAAATTTGTGCATTAGCGAAGAAAGCCATCGGATGAGGCAGTTGAAAATTCTAATTTTGCAAGTTCTGATTTTGATTTATGGTTGTGGGAACAATTGGGACAGTGATATGGGATTGTTGTCTGAGCGGATTCTGTGACTCAACGGGATGGTGAGAGGAGATCTCCTTTGTTTTCTATTTGTCACTACGAGACCTACGATGGTGAGTGAGTTCAATGAACTCACCTCTCTTCGGGGGTGATCTAAGCACTCGCTCAAATCACTCTAGGGAGAAGGATCCAATCTTTTCCAGCTTTTCATTCTTGAGGCCCTCCTTCTAGCGCCACTTCTTTTGAGCATGGTTTTTACACAAGCCAACTTCCTAGGATCTCGAGATTTGATTTCCTCTCTTGAAAGAATAACAAAGTTATTCCCAAGGTTCTCCAGGGTTGGGTCACAACCTTCTTGGTTACTCAGTTGAAGATAAATGTGAATGTTCATGAGGAGGCCTTTGCTGGTACATTAGAGACATCAAACTACAAAATAATATTTAATACTATTTTTAGTATTTTCTATTTTAACAAGATTAGTGTTTGAAATAAAAATGTAATTTTGTATTTTTGAGGTGATTACTTCTAGATTGAGATAAAATTCAAAGGAGCAAGGTAACAAGAGATGAATTAAATTACTAAAATGAAATCCTACGGACATAAACTATTGTAAACCCTTCCTTATGAATTAAATAATGGGGAGATTTGGAACAAACCCAAGAGATATAAATCAGACAAAGTCACAATTCTATACCCAATGGATGCAAGCATTTGGAGAGAAGGTGAATTCACTCGTGCAAGATATTCAAAATATATCAAATCGTGAAGCCACCAAGATGTGCGCACCCACGAGATGGATTTATCCTTAAGCCCAATAGATGATCCCTTCCACGCATTCATCACAGCAAGGTAGATAGACAACAACAAACTCCAACTAAGGTAAACATGAATTCAAAACACAACAAAACAAGAGGCTCTTTGAAAGTAATGAATAATCCATACACACAATCACCAATTCGCATAGATGGAAGAAATTTACACACCATGAATGAAGAACCAAATGTAGATCTTTATTGTATTAAGAATCCAACCATATTACATTGATTTGATTACAATATATAGAGTCTTTGATCTACCAACTCTGAATGTCAAAATTAGGGCATCAGAGAGTCTAAATTTATGAAAATAAAATACAACTAAAGCTTAGCTAAAATTAAACTATTTCTAACTAATACTGGATAGCTTGCGTGGATTTTAAATCCATTTACAATAAATTTTTCCATGCAAGAAGGATCAAACTTGTCTTGAAAGAAAGAAAAAGAAGATAGGGTTTCTTTTGTGAATTGGAGTCTTCTTCTCGTTTCTTGGAGTTCTTTATTGGAATCTTCATCTAGAGGTTCTTCCTGCAGTGGGAACTGAGAGGGGACCCTTAGTCCTTCCAAAATGAACTCAAGTTAACCATCAATCTGATCTAGAGTTCAACTGGCATGCAAAAAGATGATCTCGCAGGAAGCATTCATATTTTTAGCCCCTGACCTCTACTCCAAAGTTTTTTAGTATCCAAAATGGCCAAGTGTCAAACTGAATCTAAAGATCTAAAAGTTTCAGCCTTTTCAGAGGCTGAAAGGCCAAAAAGGCTGAAAGGCCAAAAATACCAGAAGGCTGAAAGGCCAAAAATACTGGAAGGTTGAAAGGCCAAAAAAATTGGAAGGTCAAAAGGCTAAAAGCTTCATTTTCTGATGAGGTCGAAAGGCCGAAAGCTTGCCTTAGGATAATTTTGCTAAGTTTTGAAAATTAATTTTTTCCAAAAAATGTTCAAAGTTCCAAGGAGTCAGTTTGGGAATATTTACGGGTGTGCAGCCCAGAGCCTCTGTATGATCTCCTGAACTTCTTCATAATTTATCTCCTTCCTTTTCACCTTGTTTACTTTCTATTCCTTCTTATCTTTGAATACTGTCAGTTCAGAAGCAAAGAGCTGGATCTCTTCTTCATGTTTTTCCATCCTTAACATCTCTTCCCTTGAATAGAATATATATTGTATAGCCTCCTTGGTACTAATGCCTTCCATAATGTATCTGAATTGTTGGACCACTTCTTTTGATGGTCGTAAGATGTGTTTATCCTCATCTCAGTACAAGTCAAGGCTAATCCCTATGAAGAAAGCATCAATTTCTTCTACCCATTCCAAGATCTCCTTTTGTTTCTCTAAGATGGAGGCTTGACATTTCTTATAGACCTTAATGATTTTGGTCATCCCTTTAGTCCAATCCACAAAGTTATTAAGCTCTTCGCCTTCATATACTTTGACCAATATCTGGAAATGTTGTTTCCTAATTATTTCTAGGTCCTGGGAGGCGACTTTCCATTTGTCTATCTCAGAGTTTAGGCCACCTTCATCCTCCATCAGTTCTATCAAATTTGTATCTTCAATCAAAATGACCCTATAAGGTTTGAATACCCGTTTGATGGCCTCTTCCCTGTACTTCTCAAAATCTTTGTTCCAATATGCACTTGCTTGGATAAAGCATGGTGTCAATCCTGCTAGTAGGTCTTGAATTTTCCTCTTCTCTAACACTGCCTGTAGTGAGGCCTCTGGACAACTTGGGTCAATAGGACCAACCATCTTGTGAATGAACTTCTTCAAAGCTTCATTATGTTCTGTCAGGGAATTTATGGTCTCCTCATCCTTACTCATGAACCCTAAGGCATGTTTAAGCCCTAAGGGTGCCAATTTCTTGCTCCCTTCCCTAGTGGGCTCTCCTGAATCTACCTCCTCAAATGTGTAGTCTTCTAGAGTTGCTTGTGTTTGAGAGGTGCTAGCAGAAGGAACTGCAACTTGTGACTTCGAGCGATACCTAATTTCTTGGGTAACATAGGACATTGTCTATGCTGGTAATATGACCCCTATTTGATGAAAAGCTTTCCCTAAAGAAGCCATATTTGTATCTTCCCCCTCATCCTCATATGTTTAAGTTCTTCTCCTCAACTAAATTTCTTTAGTAAACCATGTAGGTTTACTAGATGCGGTGACCGTCTCATATGGGGAAACCTGAAGAACTGAATCCAAGTTTTGGGGTCCCAAGGTTACTTCCTTATCTAGGGTCACTTCTGTATCTGGCCCTTCTTCCTATTCCTTATTTTGTTCCTCCTCATCCTTTCCTTCCTCTTCTTCTCCTTCCTTCCTTCCCTCTTCTTCTACCTTATGATGTCTTTCCTTGTTATGGTCTTCATCTCCTAAGGAACTAACCAACACTTCAGTATTAAGATAGGTCATGACATTCATTGTGATTTTGAAAAGTGACAGGGTTTCTTCACTTACTGATCCTCTAGGGGTTGGGATGAAGCAAGGCACAGATATTGATGATGGGGGAGCAGGTGTAAGGAGAATTGGAATGGGGAATGGGAGAGTAGTAGTTGGAGGTGGAGTCAGTGTTGGAGTTGGGAGGAATGGAGGTGGAGTTGGAATTGGAATTGTAGGTGGAAGACTAGTTTGTGGAGTAGGAATGTGAGGTGGAGGAGTAGCAACAAGGGTCTCTTTTGTGGCCTTATCCCCTATTACATCTTGGGTGATTGAGGTATCTTGATTTCCAGGCCCTTGATCTATTTTAGAGCTTGATTCCACAATAGGTACATCAGGCACTAGATTAGTGAATTGAGCGGGTAGTGGAGTGAGGGTTACCTATGGCTGAAAGAGAGATGGATCTCCTGATTCATACCCTTTTTTATAACCTGGTGTGTCTTTTCCTTTGTCTGAAAATCCTTCTAGACCTTTGAAGTCAGACATCTGGAACTCATCTGATCCTAGAGCATCCAGGTGATTATCTTGTTCCTTAGGATCCTCCTGATGTTTCCTATTGATCTCCTTCTCTCTCCTCTTCTGTGACCTTGTCCTTTTTACTAGAGGTACCTCTCCTTCTTCCTCTTCTTATGGCTCCTCTTGTACAGTTTCCAATTGTGGAGACATAGAAGTTCTCTTCCTTTTATATGTTTTCTTACCCTTTTTAGTGATAGGAGGAGATTGTCCATAAGTAGCTGGCCCTTCATCTGGTGAAGCCTGTGCTGACCCCACTAGAGGATCTATTTTCCTATTCATTCTAGCATTGGGAGCCTTGTGCCTTTGGTTTGACCCATACTCTACTATGTGTGCATTTCTGTACACCGTGTTTGGCTTCTGTGGTGGTGCCTTCTTATATTGTGGAACTGTAGTTTTGTCCCTATGTTGTTTATCTACCATCATGGGTGGATCCATTAGTGTTTTAACTGGGATCGGTATGATTTTATAAGGCCTTCTGATCCAAGTTTCCATTGTCCTAAGTACATGCCTAGCCCAGAACTCAATGTCATCATTCTCATCTTTATCCACTTTGGCATTCATGATGGGCCTATCATATATTTTATCCATAGTATAGATGGCCTCCAATACCCTGTCTAAATCCTTCTCCCAAATCTTCAGAGGACTTGGGGTCTTCAATGTGTATTGTGTAAGAGTGAGGGACATCCTATAATAATCTTGGATCCTGACCTCATGATCATCTACACAATTGATCCAATTGTCTTCCAAATGTGATTCATGGATATAGAACCTACCGATGATCTGGTTGTATGTCCCTATTGGGTCGAACCTTGGCCAAACTATTTTATAGAGATATAGTGGGGAGTCATCCCATTCAAAGGCCAAGGATTTTAGACCATCATATCTTGTAAGGTGTATGGGCCTAGAGAAATAGGGAAGTCCCAACAATGTTTCTTTTTGTGCTTGATATGTTCATAGGCATCAACAAGTTGTCTGGCCATTTCTAAGGTTCTAATCCAATCAAATGGGTATCGGGGCCATTTCTTAGGTTTCAAGGTAGACCCTACCACCTGGATGTAAATGAATTTATTATACTATATGTAATAAGCCCCAATGGCCCTCACCTTGGCGACTACTTCCTCTGACATCCTCTTCATAAAATCACCTTCAATGCATTATATGATTGCAAAGGTAAAGGCATCATTGACTATCCTATAGTCCAGGTTGTCCTCTGACATGTTTGTCTTTCTTTGTAACTGAGGGTACACAATGTGAGGCCATGCATTGGGATCATTTATGTTTCCCCTCTTGGTGTGTCCCGGGTAGTTTTCCCATACTGCCAATAAGTACACTACATAGGTACTCATATAGAACATAGGGTTGTGCTTTACTGCCACCAGTTGTTCATCAAACCTGTCACTGATGATGGTTCCCCAATCAAACCTATACTTGCGGCCTCTGATTTTCTCTATTAAGAGAATCATCCATTTTTCCAGTTTGAAGGACTGTGGTAATCCATATACGTAGCTTAGTAATGTTAAGGCTGTCTGGATATCATCTTTCATTTATGCCCTCCTGAGGTCTATCTTGTCTAGTTTTTTTGGGGGAGAGGTTGCTCAACGTAATTATTATTGACTATGTCATATGCCTCTTCCCCTTTGTTGTTGCACCATATGTTTTCCTTTTCTATGAAGAATTCATAGAAATTGTCTATGCCTTTATGGAGGTGGAAGACTTCTTCTATGACATCTGGTCTGATATCTAATATCACTTGTCCCTCTGTATTCTGGACCACCTTTTTATTCAAGTCATAATGGTTTGCTAAAGTCACGATCAGTTTGGATGATGTGATAGCCACTAGGTGGGCTACTGCGTTGACTAAGCCTGACAAGACTAGTGAGATACAATCTTCTAATCTTCCAGCTGGTTGGGAACACCTCATCAGGAGCTTATCCCAATCTACATTCCTAATATCAGTATCGGTGATCTCAATTTGTTTGTTTCCAACCTTGGAAGGGGGAGTGTTCCCCTTGTATACGTACTTCATGGGTGACGCAGTCTTTTTCTCAGGCATTCTTGCAATGAGATATGCAAGTATCAGTGTTTTATTTGTAGAAGGAACTTTAAAAGAAATACAAAGAAAAGACTAATCTATAAAAATAGGAGTAAAAAGCTCTAAGTAGCCAGAAATGTAGATTTTCTCACTTTTGGCCCTTTCGGGGTTTCGGGCGCCGAAAACTGGTTTGGAATCTGAAAAGGCTGAAAGTGCGAAAGAGCAGTTGTTTGATGAAACAAAACATGTCAGTTGTACAAAATTGTGGAAAGGTTCTTCGGATGCTGAAAAGCACGAAATGGATCTCAAACTCTAAAGGTATGAAACCTCGAAAGGGCCAATGACATCTTTGGAGATTCATACTTGTCAGTGTTTCAGATGTCTCAAAGGTTCAAAATGATGAAAAGGCTAACTCTTCAAGGACCACTTGAATGACAGACAAGACCTGGTTTTTTGGCCTTTCAGAGCCTGAAAACCTGCGACAAAGATCACAATCAAAGATAGAAAAATCCCTAACTAGAGCATAAAAAACCCAAAAGAGCCAGGCCTGACCTGATAGGGAGGGACTTCCCCCACAAATCTAAGGGCATAAAAATCCCTAAAATACTTGGGGGGGAGTCAATGCACCCTGGGCTAGACATGCACCAGGTGTGAAACTCTAAATCTAGACAATGAAGAATGGAAAAAACAACTGAGTGGTGAGGAAGAAACCTACCTCACGGTATCTAGGAGAAAAGGAAGGAGAGATAAGAAGGTGAAGAAGTGGAGCGGTCAACCATGAGGAGTGAGGATGAAGATTCAAAAATCATTGCTTAGAAGACGTCGGAGATGAAAAGACAAAGTGAGCAAGAAAAGGGCCTCTCTCCCTTTTATAACCCGCGGGGGGGACATCAGCATTCTCAGTGTTTCAGAGTCCGAAACTCCAAAAGTCCTGAGGTGGATGCATTTTGGCCTTTGATTTTTTTCAGACGCTGAAACATCAAAAGGGTTGTTCTTTGGTCTTTCGGCCATTTTGGTCTTTTGGAGGATGTGGTCCTTCGAAAGTCCAAAAGGGCGAAAAGGCCAAAAAAGGTGTCTGCTTTGTTCAATGGGCTGATAATGAGGTTGATTTGTGAGAGACTAGGAAAGGGGGTAGACTCAAAAAGAATAAAAAGAGACAAAAAAGAAGGGGGGTCCCCATGGTTAGATGACCAACATAGGGTGTGTGTTGTGGACCCACAATAGTACTCTTTTGTTGTCAGTTCCATTATACCTACACACTTCACTATATGCCCCAGATTATTACATTTGTAGAATATAGGAGGTGATCTATTCTGATTAACCTGCAACTTACAATACCTTGAAATGTGCCCAAGGTTATTACATTTGTAACATGTGTTCTTAGCTGTTATCTCTTCACTAATGTAATCTTGTTTGTATCTTGATTGATCGTGTTTCCTGTATTTTTCTTTCTTGTACCCATATGCATAACAGTTAAAGAAATAACTAGAAAAAGGTTTGAAAGGAGATTTACCTCTACAATCTCTCTTCATGTGTCCAACCTTGATACATCCAAAATATATACCTTTGAAAGGTCTGATCTATTCTTTAGGTTCTTCAAGAGTAGGCCTTTCTCCATCAATCTTCGCATCAAAATTTTCTTCTTGATTCTTTGAGCATTCAGCTTCATTGAAGCCAACACCAGTCATGTCTCCTTTAGGTTTCTGTCTGTCTCTTTGTTCATCGATCAAGTCACTACTTGTGTGAATTCTCTCAATATGATTCTTTGCCTAAACAAGTTCTCCTTTTATAATTTGATTATATTTCTCTAATTCCAGATACTTTTTCTTGTAGTGATCAAGTTCAGTCTTCAATTGTCTCGTCTGAATATTAGAATTCTTTAAGGTTTCTTCAATTTTGTTCTTAGCATCCTTTTCTTGTTGAATCTCTTTAGCCATCTGTAGTGAAGTCGTTTCATAATAAAGTATTAAAAAGTATTATTCTCTTTCTCAAGCTGCATTATCAGATCTGAATTATCATTGTTTGAATCCTCTTTTATCTTAACCATAAGATCTTGTCTCTGAATTCTAGAAAGTTCAAACTATTTTTTTAGTTTCTTAATGAATCCCTCTACTCTTCTCAATTTGAATTTAAAGTCACCATTCTTTTCTTTGTCTTTGTCAAGATCTTCAACTGTTGCTTCAAATTTTTCTTCCAAACTTTCAGAATCCACCTTGATCTCCCTTAAGCTGTTAAACTTTCTCTCCAAGGCCCAAAAGCTCTGATACCAATTTTTAGGATTAAGTAGTATTGAGAGAGAGGTGAATTCTTATTATAGCACTTCAAACATGAACTTAATAATTTCCAACTTAACCATATAATTACTAAAATTAAAAGAACATAAGCACATAACACATAACTCATAACACCATGAATTGTTGTCGAGGAAACCCTAGCCAAGGGAAAACTGCGGTGGGGATGGTACCCACAAATATGTACTAAAATTATAGTGTCCATGTTAGGAGTTGAATATTACATTAGCACATTTCCATGTTAGGGGAATACAAAACCCTTTTAAAGGTATACTGAGCACACTGAACTTACAATCAAAAATAGTTTTGTTACAATCAATCTCAGAAATGAACAATACAAGCATTAGCTATGCTTAGATAGTTCCAGTTGTACCTTGCATCTATTTTACATCACAATGCATCCATGCATTCCATCTGCTTCATATCATCTCATCACTTTCACACTTTGCTTTACAAAAATATCATATATATA
>MU225138.1:1771244-1781296 GCA_018584345.1 Thuja plicata | reverse complement strand
GGGATAGCACAGTATTCAGTTTCCAAGGTGAGAGATTTATCAACCATGGAAACCCAATGTCAAATAATGAAATAGGTTGTGATCAAGGACATAGATCCTCAATGCAAACCAAAATGTTCATGTACAATTGGATATCACATAATAGATAGATACTGCTTAACCAAGGGAAAAGTGAATCTTGGAAAGATAGAAAATAAGGAGATGTCATCCTTTCCCCCCAAGCATGGGAAAAAGGATGAAAGGGGACCTATTATATCACTCACAATACTATGCAAGACAACAAGCCCCCAAAGATTAGGCTAACATTGTTTACATAATATGGAGTTCCATAATAGGAACATAAATGTTATTTAGAGAAAATAGGATTGAAATACAACTCATTGTCACATGATATATAATTAATTTTACTATCAATGAGCTGCCTAATCTTATAATGTAAAGCTTGACATTCATTAGTAGAGTGGTAATGAAATCTATGATACAAACAAAAAGGAAGAGTCTTCAAGTGTGGACTACATTTCTTTTTGCATTTAGGTCTAGTAATCATCTTAGCACGAAGGAGTTTAGGCAAAAGAACTTCTTGGTCAAAGTCCTTCATAGGTTCATCATGTTTTGAAGTGTTATTTGAGATGTTGTTATTGATGTGTTGTTGAGGATTAAATCCCAATCCATAAGATTTCCCATGCCCCCCATTCTGTAAGGGAATTTGAATTCCCTGTTTATGCTGACCACATCCTTGACCATGGAATCCTTGTTTAACTAGTAAATGATAACCGGGACCATAATGAGAAGCCATATCAGAAGGAGTCAATGGAACTTCAGTATTCACTATGTCATTACTAGTAGGTTTGATAGATTCATAGTGGGTAGAAGTAGCGACAAAGTTATTATGAAGGTAATGAGAAGTAGAAGCAAAGACTCATTGTTCAAACTCTCTTTGTGGCTTCATAAAATCAAGATCAGAAACATTATATTATCCAATAAAGGTAGGATTAAAATCGAGGGTTCCCCAATCATCTCCAGGAAGAGCATTGGAGGAAGAAGGATTACTATTAGGAATAGGATTATGGTGGGTTTGAATATTCAAACAAGGATTTGGTGCATCATTTGCATGAATTGTATACACCATGTTGTTATGAATAAACTTGACATTATGGTGAAGGGTGGAAGGAACAGCATGCATCTCATGCAACCAAGGTCTACCCAAAAGTAAGTTATAATGAAGAGATCCAGGCATAACATGAAAAGGAGTATTCAGGATGACCGGACCTACTTTGATAGGTAAGGTAATGATGCCCAAAGTGTTCTTATCAATGTTATCAAAGCCACGTATAGGATTATTATCAGGTTGAATAGTTGAAAGATCAGCGTTAATTGATTTGAGCATGTCCATGCTACAAATATTAAGCGTAGATCCATTATCAATCAAGGTCGTACGAATGATAATCTTATTGATAGTAACAGCAACCATAAGGGCATCATATTGCTTCTGAACTTCTTGAGAAGGTAAATCCTTTTGATTAAATACAATGTCAGAAGGACCTGGGGTAACATGCATGCATTATAAGAAGGCATTGATTTCTCTTGATTAAGAGGTGGAGTGGGAAGATTTGCTAGAGCTTTTTTCAAGGCTTCATGGTAGGTAGGTGAAGTTTGAAGAAGCTCCCACAAAGAAATCTTGGCAGGGGTATTGCGCAATTGGTTTATCAAATCATAATCCATGATAGGAAGATGGGGTGGAGGAGGAAGAATGGGTTGAGAAGGTGGTAAAGAATTAGGAACCATGGGATTAGGTTGAGGGTCATTCCTTGTATGATAGGTTTGAGCTATCGAATCTTGATCATTGAAATTTTCTAAAGACTCCATAGGTTTACCTTTGATAGTAATGCGAGGACAACCTTTGATAGTCAACAAGGGTTTTGGATAAACCATGTTGGTTATCTCAGCACTACAAATAGATTCACAAGAAGGAAGAAAAGAAGACATACTAGGAGGAGATGAGGTAGGAGCTTGATTCTCCATAAGATCATCACTAAGAGGGAGAACATTAATAGAATTCATATCATTCTCCGCTAATGCCTCATCACTAGAAGGAATCCCAAATGGAGGTAAAGTATCTATAATTTTTTCTTCTTTCTCTAAAATGTCTACATAAGAGGAGTGTGTTTTAGAAAAAGAGTCACCATCATGTATGAATATGTCATCCATTAATTAATCACCCTCTTGTATTAAGTCATCTTCACAAGGAGGGGATAAATCAATGTCTTTATCCACGGGTTCATCCCAAAAAGTAGAATCATCCATAATGGCTTCATGAGGAAGAGAGTAATCAACATCCAAATCCAAAGGTTCATCCCAAATAGGATGATTATCATTTCTATCAATAAAGCACATTGTAAAAGGTTTGGAAAATACTTGAAAAAACTTGTGGAACATGATAACAAATAAAGAAATGCATAGAAAATAGATCTAGATATATCCAAATGCATTCAAACGAAATGTATGATGAAAAATGTAAATGTTTTTGTATTTTTAAATAAATTTGGTGATTTTTATTTATTTTTGACATATAAATGCAAGAGCATAAAATAAATCTACTTTTAAATGCATGTAAGATCTAACACAAGATGTAAATCTAACACCAAAAAGAAAGCATTGTCTATTGCGGGTTCACCAAAATGTAACATATGACAATGTGTAACATAAGAAATGTAACATTTGAAATAAGTGGGGGAAAGATAAGATATTTCTCTTCCATCCCAAGATGCACAAAGGAAAGATCCAAATTGATCAATCCAAAAAGGATCAATGCACAAATGAATCAATCATTTGGAAATGAGAACAAAGAGGAAAGTCTTAAATTCCCCATTTATGGAAAGGAATAAATGTGTGAGAGATTTAGAAAGATTGACATGAATAGGAGAAAAGTACTAACCTTAAAGAATTGCAGATCAAAGATTGTTGTTTTCTGAGGTCTGTAGACTGTTTCTGGAAAAACAGAAGTATGATACGGAACCAGACTGTAGAGGTGATCAAAACCTAGAAATATTTTTCCGATTCAATGTTTCCTTATGAAAAAGGTTGACCTTGACCCACAAATGTCAACCCTAACCCACTAATGTTGACCCTGACCTACACAGGTCTGATAGAGAATTTTTTCACGGAGTCTGAAAGAAAGCCAAAAAAGGTATCAAAATCTGGTCTCAAATCTACAGTCCTAAACCTGTACCTACAAGAAAAGGAGGTTTGTTTTTTGGGGGGGTTTTCCTTGGTCAAACCCTAGTTTTGGAATTAACCTCAAATATAAAATTGAAATTGCAGAAGTAAACAAGGTAAATGTATAAATTCACCTTGCTTGTAAAAGTCCTTGTGGAGGATTTGAATCCTTGAATCCACAAGTATGTATGCACCAAAATGTGGAATGTAAAATTTAGGATGTCTTCAATCAATTGCTTGTTGATCTCCAACACCAAATCTTGAATGGGTTCTTGATTTGGAAGAGGCTTGGAGGAAGGTGGATGGAGAGATTGCCAAAAGGGCACTATGTAGCTTGAATCCTTCAATGGCCTGCAATGGATCTCTTTGATGATTTGATTCTTGATGATGGATGAATCCTTGCTTCAAATCTTGATTTAATTCTTTCTTGAATCTTCACTTGATGATGGCTCTTAATTGCTCAAGAATGCTTAGTATCACCTAGTTGATGGTTAGAGAAGATGAGAGAGAAAGGCTTCCTTATATATGAAATTAGGGCACAATATTCTAAGGAGGCCGACATAGGAGAATTAAATTCCCATTAAAGCCTTTACCCCTAGGAGAGGACCTATGTTAAATATAATTTAGGAATCACTGCTTCAGAACCTGAAATAGCCAACCCGGAAGCGAGAAATGACTTTTTGCAAAGACCAACATCCAGAAACTGTGGGACCCTAAGATTTGAACCCTAGGTCAAGGTCGAGTTAAACCTTGACCTAGGTCAAGATCAAGGTCGATATAGACCCAAAAGGTCAACCCTGACCCTGAGGTCAAAGATCTCAGATTTGCAGTCCAGGATGCAAAAATTAGGTTGAAAAGAAGTGGAAGTAGGGGAAAACCAAGGGGAAAGCCAGGTCTAGATTAGGAACCCATTGAAGGTGCTTGACATGACCCCAAACCACTTACTCAGAAGGCTAAACCAGTCTACCATGGAAGTGCTTCCATTTATTGACTATACACCGTGTATCCTTTATGTGCAACATATGCCAGAAGAGTTCTGACTCCTTCAATTCTTGCAACAAGAGAAAAAATTTCTCCATAATCAATACCCTCTTCTTGAGCATATCCTTTACATACTAATCTTGCTTTGTTTCTAGAAAATTCACCTTTTTCAGTCATCTTGACTCTGAAGACCCACTTAGTACCAATCACATTCTTGTCTTTTGGTCTAGGTACAAGAGTCCAGGTTTTGTTCTTTTCTATCTGTTCAATCTCTTCATTTGTGGATGCTATCTAGCTTTCATCATTCAATGAATCTTTAATAGATCTAGGTTCAATTTCACTAAGAAAACATGTACTTTTAATTTTGTTCCTTGTCATTACACCTTATGTCTGATCTCCAATTATTTGCTCAGGTGCATGATTTTTTATGACATATTTTGCAAGTACATGTTCCTTCCTCTTTGATTTTGGCCTTGATCCACTTGGTTCACCATGTTCAAATATTTTGTTCTGCTCTTCCAACTGGTACTCGGGTTCCACTATCTAAAACTTGGGCGCCTTTGTCTAAGACTTGGGTGCCTCTGTCTAAGACTCAGTTCCCTTTGTCTATGACTTAGGTTTTATAGGTTGTAACAAGGTTTGTGCTGATGAATTTAGTGGTTGACATGGTTTTTGTCCAATTTCCATTACTTGTGTCTTAGGTATAGTATCAAGTTCATAATACACAAAGTTTCTGTAGTTTTCAGGCTATTTACTGCTATGTTCTTCACTTCTCTTTGCAAACTTATCAATCTTTACATGTACACTTTCTATGACTTTATGAGTAGTAAGATTCAAACATTTATATGCTTTGCTTTTGCAGGAGTAACCTAGGAATATACCTTCATCACCTTTTACATCAAATTTTCCATTTCTTGCTTCCTTCAAGATGTAACATTTACTTCCAAATACTTTGAAATAATGAACATTGGGTTTATAGGCATACCATAATTCAAAAGGTGTCTACTTGGTAGCTTTCTTCAATTGAACTCATTTCAAGGTGTGAATTGCAGTGTTGATGGCTTCCTTTCAATATTTGGTTGCAACATTCTTTTCAATCATCAAGGTTCTTGCACAATCCATAATAGATTTATTTCTTCTTTCTTCTATCCCATTCTATTATAGTGTACCAGGGGTAGATACGTGTCTCTTGATTCATCTTTCATTGTAGAATTAATTGAAATCATTAGAAATGAATTCACCTCCTCTGTCAGATCTTAGGCATTTAAGTTTCTTTCATATTTCTTTCTCAACTCTAGCAAGGTACCACTTAAACTTCTGAAAAGCTTCTGATTTTTCTTTGAGAAACATAACCGTCATCATTCTGGAATAGTCATCAACAAATAGAATGAAATACTTCTCACCTATGTAATTTTTTGTTTTGATTGGTCCACACAAATCAGTATGCACTAACTCCAAGATTTCTTCTGTATTGTAATTCTTGCTCTTGAAACTAGTCTTGCCCATCTTCCCAATTTGGCATTGTTTGCATATTGCTAATTCAGGTTTCTTCAGAATAGGAATACCTCTTACTCTTTTTTTCTTTCTTATGTTGACAAAGTTATAAAAATTTATATGACACTTTATGCCATAACCAGCTTTCTTCTACTTGTGCAATAAAACATGAACTTTCAGTGAGATCAAGATAGAATAGATTACCTTTTGTTTGTCTGCCAGTTCCAACTAGGTTTCCCTTACCATCCAGGAGTTTGGCCTTATCATTCATTAATTCTACCTTGAAACCAATGTTATTCAGCTATGCCACACTTAGTAGATTATTCCTTAGTCCTTCAACCCAATAATCATTATCACATTTGATTCCTTTTGTTAGAGAAATACAACCTTTACCTTTCACATAGCAAGGTTCATCATTCCCAAAACTGACACTCCCACCATCATACTGCTCAAGATGTTCAAATTTTCTTTTATCACCAATCATGTGGTGAGAACAACCACTATCAATTATCCAAGTTTCATTCTTTCTAATAAGAGAGTAAAGTGCAATCTTTTCATTATCTTCATTGTCTGACTCATCCTTAATAGCAATGTAAACCATTTTATCTTCATCTTCATCACTATCAGAATCTTTTGCAATATAACAAGATTTCTTACCTTTTTCCTTGTAGTTTTTTTAATTCTTGAAATCTTTCTTGCCTTTGTAGTTGTTGATATTTTTCTCATCTTTGTCTTCTTTGTTCGAACACTTAGAAGAAATCTGACCAACCTTATTACATGAAAAGAAAATCAATGTTATTCTTCCATTGTACTTTCCTTTGGCAGATCTCTTTGTAAGTAATGCTTCAATGATTTCCATATCCTCATCATCATAATCATCATCACTATCACTGTCAATCTATTTTCCTTTTGAGTTTCTATCCATCTTACCAAGGTTTAATTTATCTTTGAATGCAAACTCAAAATTACTAGGATTAGGAGAATAATTGTCAAATTTGTCCAACTCAAAAGTTGTAAGCCTTCCAACCAATGCATCCAGAGCTATATCATTACTGCACCTCATCTCTTGAATACCTAAAACTCTAATAGCATATATAGGAATTAAAGTTCTCAATACCTTACTAACCATTGTTTTGTCTTCAATTGTTCCACCACCAGCTATGATGGCACTGACACTTTTCTTGATTCTTTCACTATATTTTGTAATATCTTCTCCTTCTTTCATTTTCATCTGATCAAACTAACCTCTAAGACTTTTTTCTTTGGCTCTCTTTACATTGTCATCTCCTCCAAGTATATCATGCAGTTTCTTCCACATATCATAGACAGTAGGGTAGTCCTTGACTTCATCAAATTCAGAATAGCTGAGTGAAGAAGCTATATCAATCATCATTATTTTATGATTCTTCATGTCCATCATCTGATCCATAGACATAGTTCTTGAAGGTTCCACATACTTGTGATCTAGGAATTGCAAACTAGTGTCTCCAATAGTAGATAGATGTAGCCTCATCAAATCTTGCCATGTAGCGAAGTTGTCTTTGTTAAGCTTGGGGATCTCCCTTCTGTAAGACATCTCTAATCTTTAGCTTAGGCCTTTAAACCTTTCCTGAAAGCACCAACAGCTCTGATAACATTTTTTGGAAATGAGTTGAGTAACTGAGAGGGGATGGGTTAATCAGTTACCACAAAAAAAAATCCAAGTCCCTTAGATGTCTTAATCAATCTTATTACTGATGCTTGGTTAACACAGATATTCTACTGTCACTCGGTTAATATAGAAAATCTTAAGATATTAACTATGATTATCCTTTAGTGATTAATTGCAGAAACATAAAGCATAAGGCAAATAACATGTACACAAATAACACCAAGATTTAACGTGGAAACCCAATATGGGAAAAACCACCAATTGCAAATTGTTACTGTTTTTCACTCTTTTGAAGTGATACATGTTAGGATCCAACCCTGTTAAAGGTTACAATAACACACTGTTAGGTGTGACCCTATTAGAGGATTTAATCACCCTGTAAGGAGTGGCCTTATGAGAGGTCTTCAAACACTTCAATCTAGAAATTTCACCTTGTGAGAGGATTTACAAAAGGTTGTTAAGTCTACTCTGTAAAGAGATTTAGATCACTGCTACAATTGTTAGAGAGTAACAATGGATTGACCTGTTTGTCGAAGCAACTATCTTTGCTGATTCAGATCTTTGTGTCTGGCTTTATAACTTGATCCTCGCTGATCAAATATTCTATTGCATCTTTGTATGTTTTTTCCTTAATCATAATCCCATCTGATTTTTACTTCGCTCTTCATATTACAACTCTGCCATATATTTATGCTTATTACTCCTACACACATTCAATCCAAACTTGACCTTATATATATATATATATATATATATATATATATATATATATATATATATGATAAGCCTTGTCAAGTCAGCTTGAATAACCTTCCAAATAAATAATAAAACTTGAGTCTATCAGCTGCATATAACCAATTAATCATAAGATGTAAACTGTTGTTAGTCGGCTGACACTAAAGCATAACTCGGTTAATACTAAAATCCTTCAATGCTCGACCAATACTGTAATGCCCACGTGAACTCAGTTAGAACTGAAAATCACTTTGGTCTTCTTCAATGCCTGAGAGAGCTTGGAATATAGTACAACTCGGTTAATACTAAAATCCTTCAATGCCCGACCAATACTATAATGCCCGAGTGAACTTAGTTAGAACTAAAAATCACTTTGGTCTTCTTCAATGCCCGAGAGAGCTTGGAATACACTGACTATGCTCAGTTTGGGTATAGACATTTGTGTAACATCACTACATTTGTGTAAACATCAATTACAATACACAATTGAATCATTTTCATCAATAGAATCTTCACCTTTATTGTTGGCAAGTGGAGACAAGTCTATGAGCACTGATGTTGAAAACATGGATAAGGATGAGTTGATGAAGTCGTCCTTCATCGCATTTAGTAAAGATAAAGAGAGATCTATGCAGAAAGGAAAGAAGAAGAAAAAGGTAATGACAAGAGAAGTTGATACTTTGAACAAACTACTTCTAGTACCTATTATTTTTCAAGGAAATGATGATATAGAGAACTTGAACAAGGCACTAGATGATTTTGAAAGTCACTATGAGTCTTTAGAGAAGATTGTAGAAGACAAGGCTGAAAAGAAATATCTCATGAAGAAATTGAAGAAAGTGTGCAAGTCTATTTCTTGGGACTTGCGCATACTGACCAAAACCACATCAGAGGAAAAAGGTTATGTCTCCCAAGGAAGGAAGTTATACAGTTATTGTATCAACCCTATCAGACATGTCAAAAATATTGAGGACATAGTAGCGAAGGACATATCGACTTTGGATAAGTTGATGGATAGTTGTGAGACCTCCTCACAATTTGTATTGGAGTTAGACAATGAGGTGTCCAATATTTTGGACAGACTGAGTGTTCTTGGTACTAAAAGAGCGAGAGTTATGGAAAGATTTGGTTTGCTGGAGATTCGAATCACTCCCAAGCTATCAATTCTTGAGGCCCATGTCTCTAACATGGAGAAGACAACATAGGCCCTTACAAAAAATATGCCTACTGACTTAAAGGCCATAGAGACCTCTTCATTTTCATTGAATGGACTAATTCATGTGAGTCAAATTTTGGTGAAGACATGGACAAAGGAAGTGAAGATATTGGAAGACTCTTTCCGAGATGTATTAAAGATGGTTTAATTCTATGGTAAGTAGTAGTACAATTTTGATACATTCTACATTTTTGTATACCTTTCCCAATGATGTCAAAGGGAGAAAAGATAAGAAAATTGGATATATGCAAATAGAAGAAATGAAGAAGAGATGCATATGTACGGATATCTTTTTGGTATTGACAATTAGTCATTTTTCACAAAGTGTTGTCATCAATGCCAAAGGAAGAGATTCTTGGCAAGTGATGAATTTATGGAGTGATATGATACACTTGAGGGTTTTCATTAATGGAAACACATCTAGAGTGATGGTTGCTTGAAGGTGTTTATAGTTTTAGATATACAGATAGCAAAATGACTAAGTACAGTAATCAAAAATACAAAGTATAGCGGTATAGTTTTGGATAGTGAAAATAGTATATGATGCATGGGGTCATGCAAGCTTAGAGGAAGACATTTTGGAGTATGTATGACCTTCTAGTAACGTCGCATGATTTTTGGTGTTGATCGCAGTGAGTTACAGTGTTTTGAAGTCATGCAAAGACAAAGGAATAAAGATATAGGACAGGTGAACAATCGCGATGATTAAGGGATTATGTCGTGGACTCCTAGAGTGCTAACTTGGATTGTGATTTTGGA
>MU225138.1:1748229-1771010 GCA_018584345.1 Thuja plicata | reverse complement strand
ATTGTGATGTAAGAAATATGCGAGCTAAAACTGGAAATAACCAAGCATAGCTAATGCTTGTATTGTTCACTACTGAGAATTGATTATAAAAGAACTATTTCTAATTGTAAGAGAAGTGTACTCAATATATCTTTAACAGGGTTTTGTATTCCCCTCATAGGGAAATGTACTAATGTAATATTTACCTCCTAAAAGGGCTAGCTCTCCTAACAGGGACACTATACTTTTAGTGCATATTTGTGGGTACCATCCCCATCAGGGTTTTCCCTTGTCCAAGGTTTCCTTGACAATAATTCTTGGTGTTATGAGTTATGTGTTGCATGCTTATGTTCATCTTATTTTAGTAATTATATGGTTAAGGAAATTATTAAGTTTATGTTTAAAGTGTTATAATAATGATTCACCCTCCCTCTCAATTTACTTAATCCTAACAATTGGTATCAGAGATTTTGGCCCTTGGAAATAAATTTTAACAACTTAAGGGAGATCGAGATGGATTCTAAAAGTTTGGAAGAAAACTTTCAAGTAGCACTTGAAGATCTTGCTAAAGCTAAAGCAGAGAATGGTGACTTGAAATTTAAATTGAGAAGAGTAGAGGGATTTATTAAGAAACTGAAAGAATAGATTGAACTTTCCAAAAGTTAGAGATAAGATCTTATGGTTAAGATAATAGAGGATTCATACAATGATAATTTAGATCAGATAATGTAGCTCGAGCAAGAGAAAGATACCTTAAAGCTTGATTATGAAACTACTTCACTACATATGGCTAAACAGATTCAAAAAGAAAAGGATGCTAAGAACAAAATTAAAGAAACCTTGAAGGATGATAACATTCATATGGGACAAATGAAGACTGAACTTGAACACTACAAGAACAAGTATCTGGAATTAGATAAATATAATCACATCGTAAATGGAGAACTTGTTGAGGCAAAGAATCATATTGATAAACTTGACATGAGTAGTAACTTGATCAATGAATAGAGAGATAGATAGAAACCTAAAGGAGACATGACTGGTGTTGGCTTCAATGAAGTTGAATGTTCAAAGAATTGAGAAGAAAAATATGATGCAAAGATTGATGGACAAAGACCTACTTTTGAAGAACCTAATGAATAGATCAGACCTTTCAGAGGTAGATGTTTTGGTTGCAACAAGATTGGACACATGAAGAGATATTGCAGAGGTAAAGCCCCTTTCAAACCATTTTTTGGTTATTTATTTAACTATTATGCATATGGGCACAACAAAGAAAAATACAGGAAACCTAATCAATCAAGATACAAACAAGATTACACTACTGAAGAGACAGCATCAAAGACCACATGTTACAAATGTAATAACCTTGGGCACATTGCAAGGTATTGTAAGTTGCAGGATAATCAGAACACATCACTCCTATATGCTATAAATGCAAAAATCTAGGGCATATAGAAAATTTTTAAAGGTACAATAGAACTGAAAACATAAGAGGACTACCTCCTATGGTTACAAAGAAGAATATTGGTGATACTGGTAAGAGTCTTACAGAGTACAGAAGTGAATTTGAGAGTTGTTTCAAGAAAGTAGAAGATATCAAAAATAATAAGGTATGGAAGGTAAAATAATCTAGTGAGGAAAAGGTTTAGGGAGAGCTAGTAGATTCTACTGATTCTTTGCCTAGTTCTAACATTGCTACATCAACCTAGATGGCCAAGCATGGCCTTAAGGGGAGTATTGGAAGAATACATCTGAAATTTATCCAGCCCCTGAATTTGAGGAGTAAGCTATTGCAAGATTAGGTGAGAGCATGTAGAGATGTTTTGGAACACATATCTATGATTGCATGGTTTAATATGTCTATATACTATGATTTCTAGATTGCTACTCGACTGGTTTATGTGCAAAAATAAGTTTATTGGGAACTGCATCATTTTTCACTCAGCAAAGTATAAGGATGATTGAAAGAGCATAATTGAACATCATTTGCATAACAGAGCCTAAGGATATCATAGTCTTGAGTAGAAATAGAGCTAGAACAAGTATATTAAAGAGTTTGATCGAAGCGGAAATCTTGCATTTCCATGGTAAAAAGGTATTTAGATCAATTGTGAAGCTTTTGAAATGGATACACCTATGATATTTGATGTTGTAGAGAGACCTAGGTACAAATCCAAGAAACACCCTCTTAAATCTACTGAGAATGACCTCGAAGGTGCATTTTCTCAAACACCCTACGGATTTTTACATGTCAAAGATATTAGGGCATACATAAATTGCAAGTTTGAAACTTTGGGAGACGAAGAAATTGCCACAGAGATAGAAAACATGT
This sequence comes from Thuja plicata, assembly GCA_018584345.1. Classification (NCBI taxonomy): domain Eukaryota; kingdom Viridiplantae; phylum Streptophyta; class Pinopsida; order Cupressales; family Cupressaceae; genus Thuja; species Thuja plicata. Next base: position 1,768,696 of record MU225138.1, on the reverse strand, counting down.
TAGGTGATGATGGAAAGATGAAATATGAGTTTGCACACCTAAATGACCTGAGAATTATGAAGATAACTGAACTTCATGACTTTAACAAAGAAAACCAGACAAAGATCTTATTGATCACAGTTCATGATCAGTTCATATGGCTTGAAGATCAGCTTGTGAAGATCTGCAATGACTTTATTCATGCCATAATAGGATTGGAAAATACTGGTATAGTACCTTTTGCTGAGAATAATACTAAGAATATGGTAGAAACCCTAGTGCATTTGCAGTGGGATAGGAGAGATTTGATGGTAAATGATGTATACCAATAAGATGTTAGATTGATTACTATGATTTTGGTCTACAAACTCCATTATAGCAGCCGACTATATTATGTATCAGCATGTGTAATTTTAATGGCTTATAATATGGTGAAGGAAAACATCAAGTATAATCTATGTGAAGTCCTAACACAACAATTATTGGAGAATTTAAGGCATAAAAAGAAGGACAAGTCTAAAGGATTCATATTTGGATCTTTGTTGATACACATGTACATTCACATTGTTCACAAATTTCCTAGTATGCACCCTAGAGCATGGAAAGACAATATACCTACTGGCATTCAGATTTCTTAAAGTTATAGGAGACAGAACAACACATGTGTAGATGGTGAAATGTTTTCTATGATAAAAATCCTACAGAGAGAAATGAAGTCAAGAGAAAGAATTCCAGAGGAAATAGTAGAAAAATACAATGACTCAATCTATTTCATGGTTGAAACTGATTGTGTATTCTTTGAGGCAGTGATACCTAGAAATAAATGGTTCTATCCACTATGCTATGAGGTAAGTTTTGAAGTTCTAATCATGGAAGTAGAACACATTTTGGCTCTAGAAGTTGATTCATCATAGGAGAGATGGGGGACTTATGAGGAAAAGTCAGCTAAGATTAGAGAGGAATAGACTAGAGCATTAGGGAAGAGGAAAATAGAAAAGGTAGTAGATGATTTGGCAGCCAAGGTGGGAATATCCAAAGAGGAAATGAAAGAAGTGAGGAAGAAGATGACAAAGAGAGCTTATGGGTTGCTAAGCACTGCTACTATAGCCCTCCCACCTCCAGAAGTTGTGCAGATAGTTATTCCACTTTCTACTGTGATAGATGTAACTACACCCTCACCACCTCAGAAGACATTGCAAGAAGAGACAACAAAGCTAGCACCTAGAAGAAATGCAAGGTCCACTAAGTTGAACTCACCTCCTAAGGAATAGATGACAAAAAGAGAAGAAAAGAAAGTTAAAGAAAAGACTACTACTATGAGAAAACTTTGGAAGCCTGATATAAAAATGTTGGAGAAAAGGATTAATGAGAAAAGGAAGCTTGTTTCATTGACAAAATACTATGATAGGTATGAGGCTTCTGACAAAAATATGATTGAAGACATAGTTATTAAACATTTACTTGTCTTTAAGAATAATTTGCTAGAGATAGAAGATATTATACCTACAGAGTTGTATGAGAAATTAGAGATAAGGAAGCAATTGGAATAGAAGGAAGATGAAGTGATTAGAGAATAAGAAATTGAAGGCATGTTGCCTATTGTATGTGTTAAATAAATGCAAAAGATATTGAATGAAGTTAAGCCCTTATTGATAACCAAGACAAGACTAGTGAAGATAATGGGACGAAGATATGATGAAGTTACTAAGGAGACACAACATGCTATAGAAAAAGTCTTAATGGGAACTCAAATAGAGGATATCTCACCACCTAAGGATCCTAACCCCAAATCCATTGAGAAAGGAGAATCATCAAAGAAATCTAAGATAAATCTTGATAAACCAATGAGCAAGGATGCTATTCAACTTGTAAGTACTATGAAGCAGCCAGATTTTTATATTTCTGGTATACCTATTTCATTGGACACTTCCCAGGATGTGAATGACCCCTTTGTAGAGAATGTAGACATTGGAGGAATCTGTGATAAGGATATGATAGAGAAAGAAATTCAGAAAGAAAACATTAATACAACAATGGAAGTTTCATCGATTAAGGTTGAAGAATCTCCACCTTCATTGTTGGCAAGTAGAGACAAGTCTATGAGCACTGATGTTGAAAACATGGATGAGGATGAGTTGATGAAGTTGTCCTTCATCACATTTAGTAAAGCTAAAGAGAGATATAAGCAGAAAGGAAAGAAGAAGAACAAGGTAATGACAAGAGCAATTGACACTTTGAACAAACTCCTTCCAGCACCTTTTTTTCAAGTAAAATATGATACAAAGAACTTGAACAAGGCACTAGATGATTTTGACAGTCACTATGAATCTGTAGAGAAGATTACATAAGAGAAAGCTGAAAAGAAATATCTCATGAAGAAATTGGAGGAAGTGTGCAAGTCTATTTCTTGGGACTTGGGCATACTGCACAAAACCACATCAGAGGCAAAAGGTTGTGTCACACAAGGAAGGAAGTTATACAATTATTGTATCAACCCTATCAGACATGTCAAAAATATTGAGGACATACTAGCGAAGGACATATCTACTTTGGATAAGTTGATGGACAGTTATGATACCTCCTCATAATCTATATTGGAGTTAGACAATGAGGTGTCCAAGATTTTGGAAAAACTGAGTGTTCTTGATACTAAAGTAGAGAGAGTTATGGAAATATTTGGTTTTTTGAAGATTCTAATCACTCCCAAGCTATCAATTCTTGAGGCCCATATCTCTAACATGGAGAAGACAGCACGGACCCTTACAAAAAATATGCCTACTGACTTAAAGGCAGCAGAGACCTCTTCATTTGCATTGAACACACTAATTCATGTGAGTCATATTATGGTGAAGACCTGGACAAAGGAAGTGAAGGTCTTGGAAGACTCTTTCTGAGATGTATTAAAGATGGTTTAATTCTATGGTAAGTAGTAGTATAATTTTGATACATTCTACATTTTTGTAAACCTTTTCCATTGATGTCAAATGGAGAGAAGAGAATAAAAATGGATATATCCAAAGAGAAGAAAAGAAGAAGGTTTGAAAATGTATAGATATCTTTTTGGTATTGACACACTATATCAAGTATAGATCTATCACCAATAGAAACACTAGACTGAAAGCAAATAGACTAACTACTGAAATTAAATGTTTTTGGTTGACAAAAGATTTCTTAGATCCCAAGATGCTCCTGCATCACTCTTCCCCTTTCACATCAATGGAAGAGGTCTAAAAGAAAACCAAAAATATCACAGGTATATACAAGTATAGAATATATACTTACAAAAAATTTAAATACATCAGAGAAAGTGTTTCTCATAACTGCCAGATCAATATCCCAGCTCTTTCTCATGCTCTCCACAATCTGAATTTGTCCACATATGGCTTATGCAAGCTTCTCTGCAGCTATAATATCTGATACATCAAGATGTGAATAGGTTTTCACTACATCTTTAGGCCATTAAGAAAAATATCTAACTTTGGTGATATGTGGCTTTGTAGTTCACCGATCCTTCCCTTCATCTTGTCCTTCTCAACAATAAGGGTTCTAATTTTTTCATTCAAATTTATCACATGTACTGCATAATAAGAGGTTGGAGTGTTGGAAAAATGGTCAGCACTCCCCTTAGTATTCATGATAAGGTACTAACCACCTCCTGTGCATTCTATAATTCTAGTGGTTGTATTGGGAATTGACAGGTCAACCTTTTGGTGAAATGAAAACCACACTTGTAACAAGTGGTATCAGAGCTTGGTCACGGGTTTGACTCCCCTTGGGTAACACTAAGGGGGACATTATTGGAAGAATGGTCATTGCTCCCCTCAGGATTCTTGACAAGGGACTAACCACCTCCTGTGGATTCTATATGTATAGTGGTTGTATCAGGCATTGACGGGTTGATATTTTGGTGCAACGGAAACCACACTTGTAACATGAAGAGTATAAGGGATCATATGTTCTTGATAATTTACCCAACTCATCCTCACTCTCCCTTATGATCTTCTCAATGTCACCAACATTTTTGGGATATCAATGCATGCTTTAAATATTTTTCCACCTTTAGTAAGATCATCCTACAAATGTTTTATACATAGCCCTAAAGATGTTCTATCTTGTGCAATAGAGGAATTTAATTCATCATGTCTTTTCTTATCAAGCTCATTCCTCACCTTTACCAAAGTTGAATCCTCCAAAGAATGAAAGTGAGAATCTAGTGCATTCAATAATCGTTCCATCAAACATAGTAGAGAATCATTCTGATTTGTTGCATAGGTCAGCATGATCTTTCTTTGCATGTTCTCCAAATCAGTGATGTCTTTCTCATCTACTGCCTTTGCACTGTCTCTTGCCTCAGTCTTCAAAATTATATTATCAAAAAAATTTACCTCCATTACCTCATTGGTATGATATGCACCTTTTTCCTCATCCTTTTCTTTCTCCTTATCTTCTAGTGCTACAACATTTGTTTCCGCATCATCAATCATCTGAACAACGCTAACTTCTTCAGCATTCTCTTTCTTCTCACCAGTCACAATCATTTTCAGATAAAGTCAAGGGGATAACATTAGGCTGGCCTTCATTGTCTGTCATGGGTTGTACTAAAAATGTAATAATAAATCCACCAATAAACACATCAAGCTTTTCATATTTCATCTAAATAGGTGTATCCATACTGTCTAATGGTTCAAAAAATGTTTTTGTCTCATTGTCCTTCGATATAACATCAAGTTTATTCTTAATCAGGAGTTTTGTCAGCACATTCTCTATTCCCTAATCTACCTCATGAATATTTCCTATCAAAATTTTATTGATTCTTGTTTTACTTTGGAATTTATTCTTTTCCAACTCAAATATCTTGTCAATTTCCTCTGTAGCAATCACTAAGAAAATTTTCAATAAGACTTTCTCTCTGATTCCTTATCTTTCTCTAGAGCTATGAGTCTTCTTCCTTCTAAGATATCAAATAGTTCATTTGGTATCTCTCCCTTCAGTTCAATCAAAGATTTATTGTACTTGTACATGTAATAAATGACTCATTTAATTCTCATTTTCTCATCTTTATCATATCTATTATAATACCTCTTAACTTGAACAAGAATTCTATGAACGTTCATATTCTTAATAGAATCATTTGTAGAAATAGTGGGGCTTACCAATGTCAAGTTTAGGCTTCTTCTATACAGATTCTCCTTCTATTTTAGGATCTCTGACAATTATTGCAACCTTAGCTCCTTATGTCCTCAACGTTATCACTACATCATCTAAATTAGCGGCCTCATCTTTTTTATCATCCCTTTCTCCTTTATAGTCTCTCTTAGGTTTCTTGTTTACTCTTAGCCAGTAAATGTAGAACTATCCTTTGATTTGACTATTTTTCTTGAATTCCTTTCAGAGTGGATGTCTTAGGTGTAGATTTATTTGGTATGACAGGCTCCTCCTCTGCAAGACTAACTACAACAACTGAACTTCTAGTTTGTCTCCCTCTAGATGATGATGCATAAGGTATATGCACATGAGGGGCATCAATATCAACATATATTAGGTCTTCTAAAATCTTTTTCTTCTCTTTCTCTTTTTCCTTCTCCTTAGACTTTTGTCTTACTTTTTCCATCTTCTCTTTAGTGAAACCCTTCTTTTCAGCAATCATCTCAACTTCCTTTCTAATTTTTCTCTCTCTTGGAGGTTTGGTAATCTCTTCATGCACCTTAAGGCTCTTTTTTACATATGTATCAAATATCTTCCCAGTATTATCTATAGGTTTCTTCAAGATATCTTATGCAAAAGCCTCAAGAAGTGGACCATCTGCCTCATATCCCATAGGCATCACCCATGATGTCCTAGGATCTACTAATTCCATCAAACATGCATCAATTTTAACCAAAAAATATATATTATCCTCATATTTTCTTACAATATTGGGTGGTTTATATATCTCAATTACATAGACTATTGAAAATATTTGAAATATCCCCATAAAGAACTTCTAGATGACTGATCACAAAGCATTTTATAATATTCCTTAATTTGTACTACTACAGGTTTATCTTCTTTCCACTTAACATTTCCTGCTCAAGGAAATAAATTTATAAGTATAAAAATATGCATACCAATAGGAATCCATTCTTGAAGGTCTACTTCTTGTACTTCTTGATCTTCGCCAGATCTTTCATAGCTTGATCTCTCAGTGATTCACACATATCATACTCTACATCTTCCTTAACCATTATGTATACAACATAGATAATAGTGTTGGATATTGAGTTTTATTTTCTATATTTATACCCAAGCACCATATATGCAAACTTCACATCAAGTTGTATAATGTTGTTAATTGTCATCACTCGCTTATTCCACTGGGAATCGATCAAATTAGTGACTATGTCCTTTTGAATTGAATTTAGGGTTGGCACCTCACCACTATCACAAAAACCAGTAACTATCATTAGAACTTCCTGTGGAATCTTGAATGATTTTTAAAGCTAACTGAATTGGTAATGGACATTGCTCAAGACGTATCACATCTAGTCTGCTTCAAAGAAATTTGGGAAATCCATAAACTGTGCAAACTTGTTTTCTGCCAACACTTTGAATTTATCCTTCAAAATTAAATCTTCAAATACTTCCTTAAACTGTTGTGCAATCAGTGTGCTCAGTATACCTTTAATAGGGTTTTGTATTCCCCTAACAGGGAAATGTACTAATGTAATATTCAGCTCCTAACATGGCTAGGTCTCCTAACATGGACACTATAGTTTTAGTGCATTTTTGTGGGTACCATCCCCATCGGGGTTTTCCCTTGGCCATGGTTTCCTTGAAAATAATTTATGGTGTTATGAGTTATGAGTTGTGTGCTTATGTTCTTTTCATTTTAGTAATTATATGGTTAATTTGGAAATTATTAAGTTTATGTTTAAAGTGTTATAATACATATTCACCCCCCCTCTCAGTATTACTTAATACTATTAGAAACAACAATAACTCTCATGAGATGAAGCCAAATAAGGTGCAATCATAGAACATGATCCAAAATGAAGCCATGAACATGTTTCATTAGGTAGCATCATTATGTGGTATACATCAGGTAGCTCATCAAGATGTTGCATTGAAGCTCTTGGTTGCTTCATTAAAGGGAAAAGCCCTAAATTGGTCTAGAGGGTTACCTTTTAATTCAAGCCTCGTGGGATGAATTGGGAGAGAAATTGAATCATCAATTTGAGGAAAAATTAGATCACTTTTCATTAGTTGAGTAATTTACTACTATAAAGAGGCGGAATAATGAGTTGATGTTAGATTTCAATTATCGGTTCAAAAGGACATGGGACAGGATTCATGTTTGTGTGATGCCATCAAATGATTGTGCCTCTATTATTTTATCTTAAGGTACTTTATAGTGATATGTTTGTGTAGATTCAATTTATGGGAGGTTGTACCTTACCAAGAGCATTTGATATTGCCATTAGAGAAAACAATAGCTTGGTACAAGCTGGCAAGATTGCAGCAAGGCCTCCAATACCTTATCTTGCAAAAATTTAGCCAAGTACACCTAGTATACTACCTATTGTAGCTTTTGTTCCAGAATTTCTAACATATAGTACTCAAGTTGCAGTTGAAAAATAGGTTGTTACAACACCTTCTCAAGAGAATAAGGATATTAAAGAGTAGAATGAAAGGTTGATGATGACTTTATAGGATTTGGGAACTGAAATGGTTAATCTTAAATATAAAATTCAGGGAAATAGGCCTTATCAAGGCACTTATCAGCAGAACAAGCCAAATTTTGAAGCTGGTTCTAGTTAGAGAAAAAATTAGCCTTATAATCCTATGATTCCAAGCACCTCAAGAGATCTGGTATCAGCACAAGTTAACATGGCACAGGAGGAGAATTGGTTTTTTCCTTGTAACTTGTAGCATCGTCAGAATAATTATTCAAAAGCAATGTTGAGTCACACTCTTGCACTTTGGAATAGTGAGATATCTCAACAGAATATGTCACGGGAAGCTCAACAACAAAAATTTCTATAGAATGGTAAAGGTAAACCTAAGGTTGTTTTAATGAATTGGAAGGTAGAAGAGTTGGTTGTTCCAAATCTTATGAAAGATTAGAAGTAGCAAAAAAGATAGCAGAATACTACCATTGAGAAGTTTTGTGTCAATATTGACGATGGGTTAGTGTTTTCAATGGAGAAAATGAACAAAGAACATGGGGCAATGCAGTTGTTATTTACAAAGAGGGAGGTGTCAAAGGTCAAGGTTCTAAGTTTTGTACAAGGTGAGTTCCCTAAGTATTCTAGTTGTGAAATTTCAAGTGTTAGGGGCATTCCAGTATATCAAAAGCCTATGATAGAAAAACCTTGTAGGTATGTTTTCCTGAGTTATTTGAGCCTATCCTTGAGAAAATAGTACCTTATCTGAAACTAATTGAAAATCTTACACCTCAAGAATAGCCTCCTCAAAAAATAATGCAACCTGAAGAGATTAAGGATATTCTAGTTTCTCATGTTGAGTAGCTAGTAGTGAATGTAGAAAGTGAGGGAAAGCCATATGTTCTACTCACTGATATGTTTGAACATGATGTTCAGACTGATAGGGAAGATTTTTTGTAGCATTGTAGAGATATTAATTATGTTGAAAAGGTTGTATCTATTTGGTTCAATGAGTTACCAGATTACATTCAACCGGAGATTGAATTTTTTTTTGAATTGTTTGGTGAGTTCCTAGTTTTATTGATGAAAGTGGAGATCATTTGCCTATATTCATTTCTGAGACTAACATAGATCAACAAAAGGATAAGTAAGAGAATAATTTTCCATATTTGAAAATGCAGGTTGTACCTAAATAAGAGGGAGTTGTTCAGTCTGTTTTAAGATAGCATGGGCATAATAATGATAGTGAGAGGTTGAATCATCATATGCAAGATATTGTTGTTCCAAACCTAATAAAAGATGAGGAGAATCATCAAGAACATCAAATTCTTGAGAAAGGTAAGGATCTGGAAGTTCTTTCAAATTTTCTAGAGTATAAGAGTGAGGTTGATCAGGTGCATGAGAAGACTGATAAAGAGATTCAAGAAGATTACTTTTCTAGCATTATAGATGAATTTTTTTATCATCTTGATGAGATAGAATGTCATGTTAAGCATGATACATTTGAGGAACCCTTCGTTATGCTTGACCTACTTGATATAAGAAAATAGAAATAGTGGTTTGAGGCTCATCATATAGAGGTTAACAAAGCGGTAAAAGATCCTGATCAAAAAATTCATATTAGAGAGGCAGTAAATCAGCAAAAGGTTAGTACTGAATATTCAATTTTTGTACATTCAAGAGGTTTTCCTATTAGACACATATCTTGGTTATAGGATAATAGATTATCAGATTTGACACTTTCACAAAAGTGTGAAGTTTCACTTGAGGAACTATGAGACCATTTGATCCATATGATTCCAATAAATGATTTGAATAGCCAATACAAGTGGGTAGGGGTGTTTTTTCCCTCTTCTCAGAGGCTCTTTCATCAGCCTGCCAATTTTTTGTGCTTTCTTGAGATTCTCATGGTTCCTTATGAGTGCATCAAGCATGCTAAAATGGAGAAGAAAGGAAGCTATTTCACTCAAAATGTAAATGGATATATCTGAAGCCTCGTGATTGATTAGCTTATAGTAGGTTAGTTTTTTTATTTTTTCAAGGTGGTAGTTGAGTTTTAGATTTCAATAAGTGTTGGTATGCACAAGTTTTAGTTCCAAATAGTTATTTTCTAGTTAGCAATGTTGTTTTCATGATATCTCAATCAAAAATGTATGCATCATGCATAGAAGAGAACCTTATGGCTTTTTGCTATGAAGAATTTACATTTATCCAATGGAGCTATCATGAAGGTAACATTTAGTTTTTGGTTTTTAGTTGTGTGTTAGTGAAGAGAGGCTAAGTGGGTGGAAAATACCATACTACATAAAGAGTAAACTCATCATATGAAACATGAGATGGAGAGATGGTTGTTTCATATCATAAGCATATGCCTCATATAATGTTGATAGATTCCATCAGCTTAAACTCTTTTCAGCTAGTTGGTAGTTTCAGTTTTGGTTTTTTCAGTTTTTGTTTGGTGTGTTTCAGTTTGCAGTTTTGAGAAGGTTTCAGAATTTCAAAGTCAAAGTTGACTCTGTGCCCAATGGATTGCAAAAGGTAGCTACTTTGTTTCTGTTTGGCAAGAAAACACCCCTGAGAGGTCGCCAGAAGTTACCAATTTTTTGCATCCATCTCAATTGGTAGAGCTAGGTAGCTAGCAGCTAAGGTGTAAGGTACTAATATGTTCATTTTAAAATTTTGAGCTTCAGCTTGGGTTTTAAACTAAAGAAATAATGCAGGAAAAGAGAAACATTTCATTGATTTTGCAAAAGTATTACATAAAGAATATTACAAATTGATTTTTGTCATTTAAATTCTTTTGTTCCATTTACAAATGAAATGTGTGGAGAATCCACACAAGCTATGGATTAAGCTCAAAAAAATAATGCAAAAGAGAAACTACATCACATAATTCAAGAGGAGAGATAAGGTTTAGATCTACCATTTCTTGAGGGGTAATGACAGACTACTAACTTTCCTTTAGGGCAGCTAGCTTCCAAAAGTTTCTACTAGATCTTTGAGGTACCTGCAAGAGGTGGTAAAAAATGGTGATTAGTCTAAAATACTAAGAAATGGATGAGCATAACCCTATTTTTAGATTTGGCTTCCATACAAGTACATTCAACTATATTTGATCAGAGTGAATAAAAAAGGAAAACAATCAGAGGATCATATTTTATCTAACAAGTTGTTTAAGTGTGTAGGAACAGGTAAATGTCATTCATAATGCAAGGCATGATGCAATGTGATGCAGATTCAATACTCTGGAAAACCACTAGAGGGACAATAAACTCTAGCGTCTCAACAAAGGACTTTGAATACCATGCAGGTCTTATCTATCCATGGAAACATCCCAAACTCTCCTCATGCCTACTAGCATACACATGTTCCCAAAAGGTGGTACTTGGTCCTAAGCACCCAAGTCCACTATAATGTGAGTGGGACTTCCAAAGGCTTAGAAAGAATCTCAAAATGTGTAACACCACATGTAGCATCCCTTCATTTTTTTTTCTCAATGCATTGAGATAGACTTGTTTCACAAACCTCACAAACTCCTTGTAGCCATGTGAACTCAATTTTCCTTAGTTACTTCAATTACCCTCCAAACAACCTCAGAAAAAAATATATATTTAGATACCCATTAAGGAACTCATATTTATTTCTCAAGGATATATTTCAAACCCAATACCAAGACACCTAAACTTGTAGAAATGTAGTGACCTATAAAGGGCTAATTAGGTCCATTTAACAAAGGAACTACTCTTTCCCTTTGAAATTTCTCCAAACCAACACTTAGAGGAGTTGAGGGATCCCAAAAAAAATCTAAATCCAGAGCTAGACCTTCTATCTCAACACCCATTAAAAATTATGAACTTAAAGGATTCAATTTCCTAGGTGACCACATGAGGATGTCCACCTAGGGCACCAATTTTCTCACTCCTCCCTACGTTAAAACAAAAAGGAAAAGAAAATTATTAAATTAAATTGGAAGAGATTTAATTCCACCTAGGTTCAATGAAAACCTATCGTAGGAATTAAAACTACATCCATTTCAAACACAACCCTAGCTAAACCCTGCTTTAACAGACCAGTCTGCACAAAATGGTGATTTTATCACAAAATATGGCACTCCAGATGCTTAGAGTGGATGAAAATGAAATATATAAAGATTTAATAACTAACCACCTTGGTTATATATCTCAACCAATCCATGTATGCATGGGGTAATTCATTGTTATCAGAAAATGCAGGAAAACTCTGTTATTTCAAAATTATCTTCTCTTGTCCATACATTCAAAGATTCTCTACCATCTCTCCTTTAATTGATCAAGATCTCCTCTTCAAAGGATATATAAATCCAAAGAATCCATCAGTTTCCTAAAATAAACTCTTTGACTTCCAAACTTTGCATGAAGACAAGAAAAGTTGCTCAACAATAACTTTCCCAAAATAGCAAGAAAAGATGCTTAAAGACAAAAATAAAACTTAGAGGATTTCAACACCCATATAAAGATTTCATGTCGACACAAATAAGAAAACTAACTAGACCAACCAAAAAATTCCTAAGGTGGCTATGTAACCCAATTGGCTTATAAGGATGCCAAACAGGGTAATGCCACAACATGGATTAGGACTTTATTACAAACACAACATTACCAAAAAAATAAGAAACTAAAAGTTCCAAAAAAATTGTTATTATTCTTTGTCTTGGTCTTTGATGAGTGCCCCTGCACCATACTCCCCTGATGAAGAAATCTCAATTCCACTTGAGATGAGTTGTTGGAGTGAAGAGCCCTACTTGGAAATCTGATGTTCATCAAGCCATATTGGCTCTGGTCTAGGTTTCCTTCTGTATTTGACTAAGTATTCCTTGTATTCTCTCCTCCTATTCTTCTTGACTCTATTATCTAACACCTTCTCAAGTTGTGGTGGTACTCTTTTGGGGAAAGGCTTAAGATCTTTGTCGCTTTTTCTTATTGTACATTAGCTGCAGCAACTTCTCCTTTGTATGGTGTCAAATCACATACATTGAAAATGGGTGAGATACCAAGGTTTGTTGGTAACTTGATCTTGTATGCATTCTTCCCATACTTTTCCAAAACTTGACATGGTCCAAATTTCTTGGGTAAGATCTTAGTGTGCTTGACCTTTTGTAACCTCTCCTTTTTTAGAAATGCCCACACTAGTTCTCCTACTTCAAAAGTAATGTCTCTCCTCCTTTGGTCTTCTATTTGTACCTTTGGGTGTTCTTTTTTAGTTGAGACTTCACTTGATCATGGACCTCTTTCATAGCTTTAGTAAAATGTTCTCCCTATACACTAATTGGTTTAGTATTAGGAAGTTATCGTAATTCAAGCACTCCCCTTGGATTCATCCTGTAAACAAACTGAAAAGGTGACTTGTTGGTGCTTATATTAACTGTATCATTGTATTAAAATTCATCTTGAGCAAGTATTGAATATCATTTCTCTCCATGTTTTTTTGTGAGGAATCTTCAGAGATTACCTATTGATCTATTAACAACTTTTATTTGCCCATCCATTTTTGGATGATAGGCTGATGAAAATTACATGTTTGTCCCTAGTTTCTTCCACAAAGTCCTCCATAAATGACCAAAAAACTTAACATCTCTACCTAAAACAATATTTAAAGGCAATCCATGAATTATGACTATCTCTTTGAAGAAAATATTTGCAATATAGGATGCATCACTAGTGGATTTACAAGGTAAGAAATGTGTCATTTTACTAAATCTATCCAACACAACAAAAACACTATCAAATCCTCTTTGGGTCTTGAGAAATCCCATGAAAAAATTCATTCTTACACACTCCCATGGTCTTGATGGAATGGGTAAAGGTTTATATAAACCTGAATTTGTACTTCTCCCTTTGGCTTTTTGCAAAATAGAACATGTCTCTACAAACCTTCTAACATCAACTTGTAGCTTTTTTCCAAAAGTAGTGCCTTCTTACTATCTTCAATGTCTTATCTAATCCAAAGTGACCAGACATAGGACCACTATGCTTTTCTTGAATGATATTGGTTCTCATTTAACACTTTGGGATGCATAGTTGTCCTCCCTTAAAAAGAAGTCCTTGTATCAAATAATCAAAAAACTCATGATTGTATCTATCATTAAAATCAAGGAATACCTAGTATACTTCCCCAAAGTTTGCATTTTTTGCATGCATATCCTTAAAATCATCAATCCTGACACTTTTCATTTGAATCTCTAAAATAGAAAGCACTCTCCTACTTAGTGCATCAACAACTTGGTTTGCAACTCCCTTTTTGTTCTTAATAGAAAAGGTGTAGGCTTGTAAGGTTTCCACCCACTTCATATACCTATGGTTCAACTTGTCTTGGCTATTAATGAAACTTAAGGCTTGGTTATTTGTATAGACAATAAAATATTTCGGTAACAAATAGTGTCTCCACTTCTTGAGTGATTGGACCAATGCATACATCTCTAGCTAATATGATGAATATCTCTTCTTGGCTTCATTTAAATTTTCACTAAATAATGCAATGGGTCTACCTTCTTGACTTAAGACACCTCCTATGGCAACTAGACTAGCATCACACTCAAATTGGCAAACTTTGTTAAAATCAGGGAATTTTAGGACTGGGTATTGGGCTACTTTTTTCTTAAGGAGTTCAAAGGCTTCACTAGCTTATTTTGTCCAAACAAACTTACATTTTTGTCCCCCTTTGATAGTATCTAGGATAGGTGCACAAATAATACTAAAACTTCTTACAAACTTTCTATAAAAAGTAGCTAATCCATCAAAGCTCCTAAGTGCAAAAATTCTCCTAGGAGTAGGCCATGAAAGAATTGCATTTACCTTGTCTTGGTCCATCTTGAGAGTACCTTTGGAGATCAAAAATACAAGATATGTAAGTTCCTCTTGCATGAAAATGAACTTGTCCATGTTTATCTGCATCTTCTCTTCATGTAATTTCTTCAACACCATATCTATGTGCTTCAAATGTTCTTCTCTTGTGCTGTTGAAAATCATAATGTCATCTAGATAGACTATGACAAATTTCCCTATGAAATCCTTAAGGACCCCATTCATGAGCCTAATAAATTTACTTGGGGCATTGGATAACCCAAAATGCATCACTTTCCAACCATACAACCCCTCATTGGTTTTAAAAGTTGTCTTCCATTCATCCCCTAGTCTAATCCTTATTTGATGGTATCCACTATTCAAATCAATTTTAGAAAAATATGTCGCACCCCCCCCCCCCCCCCACAAAAAAAAAATAATGTAAACCTTCTATCCTAGGCATGGGAAATTTCTACCTTATTTTTATCTTGTTGAGGGATCTAGAATCAGTGCAAATCCTCCAAGTTCCTTCTTTCTTTGGTGCCAAAATAGCAGGCACTACACATGGGCTTAGGCTCTTTCCAATTAGACCAGATTCATGTAACTCTTGTATTTGTTTTTTCGTCTCCTCATTCTGATGTGGTGTTAGTTTATAAGCTTCTTTGTTAGGTACTATTAATCCTGGTATGATATCTATATAGTGACTTATCTCTATCATTGGTGGTAGATTCCTTGGCATATCATCTGCAACTATAACCTGATATTTGTCAAGAATGGTGGCCACTTCTTCATCCGTCTTTGGTGTCTTTTTCTCTGCACTTTCTATCTTCAAAAAAGAACTGTCATTGTTTGTAGATTCAATAGTCTCCTTTATCTCCATTTGAAAAGACTCCATCTTGTCTTTAATCATAGGTATGAGTGCAAAGAAAGGGTCATTCTGACCTTCTAGTTCCTTCAATAATTCATTCTTACCCATCACCATTATCTTAACCTCTTTCCCTTTATACTCTTCTTGATTTATCTCTGCCAATGGTAATAATTCAATTACTTTACCATATTTGGTTATGGTATAGGTTTTTTAACCCCATCATGTTGCGATTTTAAGTCATACTACCATGGCCTTCCAAAAATAAGGTGGGATGCATCCATCTTCACCACATCAACTAGAAATTTGTCCTTATAGGCTCCAATTTGAAATTCAACCCATGACTGCTCATCTACCAGAGTTTTTTTTACTTTATTAAGCCATTAGACATTGTAAGGGAAAGGATGAGGAACTCTTCTCAACTTCATCTTTTCAACCATTTCAAGAGAAATAAAATTCTTTGTTGAACCAGAATCAATTAGGACTTTACATACCTTTCCTTTAGATTTCCAATTTGTCCTAAAAATTTACTTTCTTTGAGGTGGTTCCTTGGTGATTGGTTCTTGTAGGAGTGTTCTTCTCAAAATAAGTGCTTCACCTTTCTCTAGATACCCATAGGAATCAGGATTATTCTGAGAGTCATATTCTTTGACCAATTGTGTTCTCCTCTCTCCTTGAGAGCTAGACTCTATCTTCTATGAGAAATTGTAAGCCATATGTCCTTCTTGATTGCAACTAAAACATTTAATGGGTCCATTACCTCTTCCTTGTGAATGTCCTCTAAAATTTGGTCTTCTCCCTCTAAAATTCCCTCTGAAATTATCAGTCCTACTTGGCTCTTGACTGGTTTCACCTTGAGAGTTGAAAATTGGTCCTCTTCCCCTTGACTAGTTTCTTCCTATGAATGGTTGTCTGCCCCTACCTGTATTTTTTTTATCTTGTCTCCTCTTAAACTTTTCTTCCACTTTCAAAGATAATTGGTAACACCTTGACACCATATTAGGACTCAAAAATTTTAGCTCCTCTTGAATATTTATTCTCAAGCCATTTAGATACCTTGACACATTCAAGCTCTGTGATTCTTGATCTAAGACTCAATTTCTGGAATTCCTCAATATGTGTGCTAATGTCCATCTCTCTTTATCTTAGGTTTTGCCTCCTTTGATGTAATTGTACCTCATAGTCTTCTAGTATATATGTCTCCTTCACCATTGAAAACATTCTCTTCCATGATGTGATCTTCTTTTTGTCATCCTTAGCTCTTTCCTCTTGAATGAAACTCCAGCAAGTTATTGTTGCTCCCTTCATCTTAGACATTTTTACCTTCACTTTTTGTGCTTCAGTGATCCCTTCACATTCAAAGTGATTCTCTAAGGCTTTAATATCTAGTCTATCACAGCCTCAACATTCATTTTACCATCAAACATAGGTAACTCCATTGTCTTACTTCCAAAAGTTTCCAAATCTTTCACAAAACATTTCTGCTCCTTGGGTATATTCAATCCTTCTCTAGGTGCTTCCTCTTCTTGATCTTCATCTATTCCTTTCCTATCTTCATCTTTCTTTTCTGCAATCTTCTCTACTTGATCCAACTTTTCTTCCAATTATTCTAATCTCTCTCTTAATAAACTATTCTCTTCTTCCTGATCTTCCACCTTCTTAGCAAGCTCTGCATTAGTCACCATGTTGCAACTTCCCACAAAAGATTCTAAATCTGACATTAAAAAAAAAGCTTTTTCTTCAAGAAAAGTAGCCAAATTCTCTGATACCAAAAATGATGAAGAGTGAATACTATGGAACACCACTAGAGGGACAATAAACTCTAGGATCTCAATAAAGGACTTTGAATACCATGTAGGTCCTATCTATCCACTGAAACATCCCAAACTCTTCTCATGCCTACTAGCATTTTCATCTTCCCAAAAGGTGGTACTTGGTCCTAAGCACCCAAGTCCAATATAATGTGAGTGGGACTTCCAAATTCTTGGAAAGTATCTCAAAATGAGTAACACCACATGTACCAACCCTTCATTTTGTTTTACCAATTCAATGGGATAGACTTGTTTCACAAACCTCACAAACTCCTTATAGCTCTGTGAACTCAATTTTCCTTAATTAGTTCAATAACCCTCCAAACAACCTCACAAAAAAAACTATATATTCAGATACCCATTAAGGAAAAAAGGAAAAATTTCAAACCCAATACCAAGACACCTAAACTTGTAGAAATAGAGTGACCTATAAAGGGCTAATTAGGTCCATTTAACAAAGGAACTACTCTTTCCCTTTGATATTTATCAAAACTAGTACTTTGAGGAGTTGATGGATCCCAAAAAAAAATATAAATCTAGAGCTAGACCTATTATCTCGACACCCATTAAGAATTATGAACTTAAAGCATTCAATTTCCTAGGTGGCCACATGAGGATGTCCACCTAGGGCATCAGTATTCTCACTCCTCCATGCATTAAAAGAAAAATTAAAAGAAAATTATTAAATTAAATTGGAAGATCTTTAATTCCACCTAGGTTTAATGAAAACATATGGTGGGAATTCAAACTACATCCTTTTCAAACACATCCCTAGCTAAACCCTGCTTTAACGGACCAGTCTGCACAAAAATTTGATTTTCTCACAAAATATGGCACTCCAGATGCTCAGAGTGGATAAAATAAAAGATAGAAATATTTAATAACTTAATACCTTGTTTATAGATCTCAATAAATCCATGTATGCATGGGGTAATTCACTATTATCAGAAAATGCAGGAAAACTTTGGTATTTCAAAACTATCTTCTCTTGTCCATACATTCAAAGCTTCTCTACAATCTCTCCTTTACTTCCTAAAACTTTGGTATTTCAAAACATTGGTATTTCAAAACTATCTTCTCTTGTCCATACATTCAAAGCTTCTCTACATTCTCTCCTTTACTTCCTAGACCTCTCCTCTTCAAGGGACATCAAAATCCCAATAATCCATTAGTTTTTTATAAGAAACTCTTAGACTTCCAACCTTTGCATGAAGACAAGAAAATTTTCTCAACAACAAATTTCCCAAAATAGCAAGAAAAGATGCTCAAAGACAAAAATCAAACTTAGACGATGTCAACACCCATCCAAAGCTTGCATGTTGACACAAACAATAAAACTAACTAGACCAACCCAAAAAATAGCCAAAAAAATCCTAAGGTGGGTATGTAACCCAGTTGTCTTATAAGGATGCCAAATAGGGTCATGCCACAACATTGATTAGGACTTTATTAAAAACAAACATTGCAAAAAAAAGAAGAAACTAAAAGTTCCACAAAATTTGTTATTATTCTTTGTCCTGGTCTTTGATGAGTGCCTCTGCACCACAATTTAATTAATAGAATAGAGATATTTCACAAGTATCAGTACATCATCCAATGATAGAGCATCATAAAGAAATGTCACAAGGTTGGTCTGATAAATATTTAAATCCAACACCGGGCATATAGTTACTGAAGAATATTGATAGAATATTCACAGTAAAAGGAGAAGCTCACATCATGCTACAACAGTATTTTCATCAACATAGTAGGCATGACCAGTCTCAGAGACTAAAGAACTCGTAGGAAACATTTTTATCAAATGATAAAAGTGTACAAAGTAATGATCTAGTTGAAAAAGCACAACCATGAGTACTGTCACAACTATAGGAATAGTGGGCTAATAAGAAATAAGCTCCATGTACCAAAGAATCAACAAAGGATATTGAGAATCAAGAGGGACAAAAAGGCATTGTTGAACTAGGATAGTCTATCAATGTCTTGAGAGAAAACAATGAAAAGATATCCCAAGGTTTGTTAAAATGCAGTTATAACAATGACTCCATGAATGGAGAGACTTTCCATAAATAATGAAAGCATAAATAAAAATTGTG
Source organism: Thuja plicata (assembly GCA_018584345.1). NCBI lineage: Eukaryota > Viridiplantae > Streptophyta > Pinopsida > Cupressales > Cupressaceae > Thuja > Thuja plicata. The sequence goes on along the minus strand of MU225138.1, from coordinate 1,749,487 downwards.
ACACTATAAGAATAGATTGTATCATGTATAATTGCAACTTTATGTGAAGCAAAAACTATGAAATCTATCTATTATCTTAAAAGCTTGATAATATCAAGAACAACAAGGGAGAAGCAATGAGTCATAATGGTAAAATTATATCATTGTTGTGATCAACCCAGATCTAAGAAGGCATTTTCAAGACAAATGACATTGATATGCATATCATAAAAATAATACCTTGGGACAAAAATTATCTTGTATGGAGAAGTATGATGTCAATGTTGCATTCATATATGAGACAAGGCGCAATAATGAGTCATAATGGAAGGAACATCTTACATGGTACATATTCTTATCTTGTCAGATTAAACAGTGACCAGTAGACTTAACACCTTAAATCCAAGTTCCCAATGATAGTTACGGGTCAACAAAATCATGTCATGGGAGACAACACAAATGCAGTGCTTCCAAAAGAAGGAAAAGTAGTGATTTTTATCATATGAAATGATAGATATAGTCTGTGAGGCCTCACCTCGACCCATCATAGCTTTACTGCTCGATCACACTTTGACACTTTATGTTTTGATACATTGATACACTTTTTGTTATCCTGACAGAGACTCGTGATATTATGTTATGATGATGATTATATTGTGTGGATTACATTTTGATATGGATTAGACCTAGAATAGGTGGTTGATTTTGATTATATATGTTTAGATCAGTGAATTGATGAGAAGACCGAATCATGATTAGACTTGACCATTTCATGGATGTTATTTCATGGTTATTAAGGAATTCTTATGTTTTAAACATTTATGTATGAAAATTTCAATTAGGGGCTTAATTTTGCTTATAGATTAATGTTGCAAATTATAAATTGAAAATATATATTGCATGTATTTTTATCATCTTGGACTACTGATGCTCGAAGTTTAGTGTACAGGAATGGGAACCATGAAATTTTTTGGAGAATCGGGGCTAAACACATGTGAATTGAGTAAGCCAAGGTTTAATCCAATAAGGGGTTGAAACCTTGTTTTAATGTGACCCTTGTTGTAAATGTAATTTGTATGTGTGTTAATAGTTTAAAATTTATGTTGTTGTTTGGACATGTCATTATGAATGTGATGTGTATTTTTGTTGGTCTCACTTGACACTTGTGTTGTCCATGTGGATAGTGACATGTCAATTAGGGCTTGGGAAAGAATCACTTAACCTTATATGATATTATATTAATCACTTGCATATAGATGCCTTGTAGGGATCACATCAT
>MU225138.1:1710148-1747590 GCA_018584345.1 Thuja plicata | reverse complement strand
CCCTTTGGGAAGGGAAGAAGTGGCCTTGGGTGAAGGGGTTAGTTGGGCTCTCCATTGTAGTGAGAGTCTCTTCTCTTGGAGAAGAGGGATAATTTCATGGAGTATGGGCTCCATGAAGCCATGATTGAAAATATTATGTTTTGGCATAGAAATGGTCAATGTGTATATGGAAGGAAATGTCAATGTAGCCTTGGAGAGGCATGGAGAAACACTCTCTTGTTGAGAAATTTGGAAATTGAAATGGCATTCTCCTCCTTGGAAAAGCCCACCTTCACCCTACTTCAATGGGTTTGTAAAACTCATTTGTGAGACCTTGATTGGGATTATATTGTTGTTTTTGTGCATATAAAATATTGTAAGAAATTGGATGTGAAACCTTGTTTAGCCTTGGTTCTCCAAGCTCGGGGGTGGCCTCCTTGAGGCCTTGGTTGGGAGGTGATCTTCCCATGGTATCCCTCATGAAATTTGTAGGTTTTTAAAATCATAAAGATGGTGAATGAAGCTTGAAAGAAATCTCTATTTGGGGGTAGTTGTGTGCAAGCAACTTCAATGTTGCATAGTCACTCATTGTGTTGAAATCCATTTTTGTTGATTGTTGTAAGGTTCATGTTTGAAGCTTTTAAGCTAGATGTGGAGAGATCTCCTTCTTTATGTAATTATTTATTAAAGAAAAATATGTTGTGTACCATCCAAGTATTGTGTAAATTTATCATCTTGAAGATGTTGAAAAGTTTATTGTAAGATTACCATATTGTAAAAGATAGAATCTTTAGTTCATGAATATTACATTTTAATTCCTAAAAGAAAAGAAGTTAATCATCCATGTATAGAAGGATACCCAATATTGAAAGAGAAGAACAATATTGTAGTTTCATTCCCTACAATCTTAAGGAATTTTGCATCTTGAAACCTCCATAGATCCAACTCCCTTCAACAACAAAAAAAAAGAATCTCCATTTCATTTGCATCTCTTGTGAAGAAGAACTATCCTTGCTATCAACAACAAATCCAATTAGTTAGCATGTTAATATGAAATTCAGCAAATACTATTGGTCCCTCTTATATATTGTTCAATAAATCTATCCTTATACACACTATGATCTATTGCAAAAAAATGAACTAAGTAAACAAAATGGAAGAGCTTGTATCAAACAAAGCCCATAGCATTTTCCAAATTTAGAGCAAAAATGCTTTCTGGAATTTGTATGGGAAAGGCAATATTCTCCTTACCACAGAAAATATTCCTTTTTCCAATGTGCTTTCCCCTAATCAAATTTGTAATTAAAACTCATTAGTATAACCATGTGATTTAACCCTTAATCCAAGATAAACTCACCTTGTTCTTACCCCTTCCGTGGGCCCGACCTTTATCTCTCGCCTTTTTTGCTTAAACATTTGTTGTGCTAAGTTAAAAAGAAAATTAAATCAGTTGCAAAAGGGCTACACTACTTGGTAGTGGCGCCACCTACCTTGTTGTCCCCGTTCCCTAAACTCTGACATGTCCTATGCCTTGCAACCCAAGTCAACCCTTCTCCATTCAAATTACTTGGGAGGAGGAGAAAATCTTTGGTGGGTCCCAGCAAAAAAATCACCATCTCATTGCTTGAAACCCACGCTACCTTCCTTGGTTCTGCCCTTACCATGTGAAATCTTTTGTGAAGAGATGGTAAGTAGGTAGTATGGTGGGCCCCAGTGCATGTCTTGTCATCATGCACTCTCCCCGTTTATAGATTTCGAAACCCATGCACTTGTCTTGTCATGCAAAAGGGTAGATTATTAGTTAGGGATTAATGGAAAGTTAGATTAAATTACTAGATAGGTTAGTATTAGGGGTAGATTGTTGATAGTTTAATTTAGTATATTCTTTACTATTTTTTTTTATTCTGAATTTTGAGTAGCATGGGATGCATATATAGATTGCTTTAATATTGTAGTTATAATTTAGTGGTTAGTTAGAGATCACTTGATAGTTAGGTTAGTTTAACAAGTAATTTAGTAGATGGTCAAGTTAGTTAATGAGGTCAAATTCCCTTATATTTCTTAATCCTTTTGTGTAATATTTTAGACATATATATAAACTAATTCTATGAAGTAGCATAATTTATTAGGTAGATAACTTTAGTGTTTTGAGGATGGTTGGATTTGTTTTCATTTTTTAATTTTAATTGATAATGGAACCATTTATCAATATAGTAGTTAATCATTTTAAATGAATACCTAACATTAGTTGTTCAAGATAATTTATAATTGTGAGATTTGGGAATCTAATTTTTAGGGATTTTGTCTTAAGTATTGATTAGTCTATTAGAGAGACGGATTTACTCAATTGATTCAATGGTATAGTTAATGTTAAATCTTAAATTATTATCAAAATAAAGGGGGATTATATTGCTCTTGTGTTCAAGGGGTTAGGGGTTACGCTCGATTTTAATTAAAAGTAAATTTAAATTTTGAATTAGAGGATATTTCAAATGTCTAATAAAAAGGTTAATTTAAGTTGTATGTTAGAAATTGATAGAGTGGGAATGCATGCATTTTTATCATAGGAGAATAATTTTATTAATGATGTCAGTAGGTTAGGAAATCAGATTTGATTTTAGCTATTGAATTTTAATTAATAGTTGTTTTGATATAGTGAACTTATTATTCAATCTTAATCTTGTCAATTGTTAAATGTTTCATGTATGATTGGGAGTAGAATATTTATCTGACTAGACTCGAGCTAGTAGTTAATGTTAACCGAAATTAGACTTGAACTAATTAAGTGGTAATCTAGGTTAATAGTTAAGTAGGCATTAGGGAAACCTAGACCAACATATGTTCATAACCACTAACTACCATCATGATTTTAAACAAGGAATCATAGTTAGATCTACCTGAGTTGAGTATTCATATAACCCATGGAACATGTTGATGCCCAATTTTGCATCTGTTTGTGGCATGACCCTTATTCAGTCTGCTCCTATACCTTGTAATTTGAAGGTTAACTCTACCTTGCTTTTACCCTTCTAACTCAACCATTGTTAGATGTGCGTACTTATGTGTTTTAAAAAAAAAAATTGTGTGTGTGTTTTGCCCTAGTTTTGGGCATGACACAGTCAACAAGAGTGATACATATCTTAGTTTTAAATAGGTAGGTCCATCATTTACATGAAGACTATGTTCAGTTCTATGTCAATGTTGTGAAATAAGAGGAAAATAATCCGATCATATTTAAAGAAAAAGATCACGAATGATATCCAAAATATGATCAGTAATAAAGAGTGTATGTCATGATAGTGGCATTCAATTCATAGAGACAAACGATGATCAAGGAATCAATATGTAATGCTACATTGATAGTCATAATAAAAAGAGAAAATTGATGACAGTATTTAAAGAGGCATTAATTAGCTAAGAGAAGCTACAACTATGTCATAAATCTAAGTGAAAAAGTAGATGGACAAGTGTAAGGATTAGTGACTGTTACATCATGAACATCATAAAATTTCCATGATTGGCTACGAGATCAAAAAATGTGTCTACAAATCACCATTATGCAAATATATTTCATAGTAACACCAGATGAAAGAGGTTCAAAGGATTCTTAATGGATCAGTACAAATAAACACTGAAATAATCATAAAATCAAATTTAATGATTATATGCTACAGAATATAGATCCCATTTATCACAGATATAGTCCATATTGCAATTAATTGACAGAAAAGCATGAAGACTAACTCATCAAAGTGATATGGGAGATTTCCAAAAGATGGCAGCATGTAAAGGAATTACAAAGTAAAAGAAAAAGCGTGATATATACAGCTACAGATGTTGTTACCAAAGTCCAAGAGGGAAAAAATAGTTTTCTTAGTTATTTTATCACTAAGAAAAATAGTATTTTACATCAGAATAATAGAACGCATTGCCAATATCAAGCATATGAATTGTAAAAGATGACATATAAGGAAACATCATGTGTCATAAAATTCAATGTTCAATTTTGATACTGTAGTTGTTTGGATCAAAAGAAGGTAATGAAGATAATCAGTTGTCATATAGTGGCATCAAAGACAATTTTTTCAATTCACAATGATGTAACTGTTAGCATAGCAAGGAGCACATACACGTACCAACTATTGACATGAGCATAATCTTAAATTTAAAGATATATAACATATAGTGGATGATAGTGAAATCAAGCATTAGAGGGTACATCAATCAGCACGAATTGAAGTGTTATTTATAAGGATGAAAATGGTGGGTTGACATCCCTTGAGTCATGTAGCACAAGGATTCAACAAAATCTCAAGTTTTGAGTAGAATACCAGATTCATTGTGAGTAACAAATGTGTATAAGTAGAGAAATAAAAAATATGGCTCAATTTTTTTAACAGAAAACTCATCGAGATCTAGTAAGAGTTTGAACTTTCCGCAAAGTTAAGGTCATGGTTACAAAGAGGGGTTTATCTCACAAAGTCTTCCTTATATATCCCTTCACACAAGCTTAGAAGTCATGAATGCATTATATACAAGATAAGGATTTTCATTTAAATGTTGTCGCCTGTCAAATGATTGAATCAATAGCAATTTAAAACAAGGGGTTTTCTCACATTTTTTATAGTTTGCAAAGATACAAAAAATCCATAAATTCAATGCAAAACTGAAACCCCAGATATACTCGTAGAAATTGAGAAGAGGGTTTGTGCCCTAGATAAACTGATAGAGTCATTCAAATATCAAGGATGCCTTATTTTCAAGCATATATATACAAGAAGAGGAGGGTATTTTCTATTTCTTTTCACGGAAATAGAGTTCAAAGGCTCTGTGATAAATTTTACTAGGTATAATATTGCAGTAATCCCTCAATAAAAACTAAGAAATCAATAGAGAATTTTGAGAGCACCATAGGTTCAACAAGGGTTCAAGAATTCCCTAGGTGTTAGGTTTGAAGCCCTATTTTCTTCAATGGCAGTGTAGACAAAGATTAGTAACAGTGAAGGGTGAAGTAAAGAATGAGGAAGAATGACTCCAATTTAGGGTTTTCAAACCCTATTATCACCAAGAGTGATGAAAAGGTATTTTATACCTTTCATGTTTCTTTGAAAGGTGTTTGGTGAAACATACCCCACAGGGGTTGAAAGGCTTGCATTCCTTAAGGATTCATGAATTTCATATTATTATTTATTAGATGTATTAAAATATATGACTTAATATTTATTAAGTAAAGTATTTCAACTACCTTATAAATATTAATATGAAATTTATTATAATATATTTATTATTGCATAAAAAAGGATATAATTAATATTTATCAATTGGTCAAATGGGCCATTTAATACATATTAAATTAATGAATGCAATAAATAGGAAAAAAAAAGGTTCTTAGAAGATGATTTCAAGAGAAAGGCATGTAAACTAGAGCTAGGAGTGAAATTTTTTCTTTGGCGACACATAGGATGAGAGGAGATGGAGTTTGAATTTTGCATGTAACTAAGAAGGTGGAAATGAGGGTTGCATTGCAAAGATGACTTGGTGGAAAAAGTTCAACTTTGCAGGGAGGTTTTTTTTTGTTATATAGACTTGAGGCCCTGTTGTGACAATAGAGATTTCATTTTTTGCACATGACTCAAAGTTCAGTTTATAGTGGTTGGAGGATTTTTGGTTTCTACAACACTTGGTAGGCATCCAGAGGGGTTTTTTCATTTTTTGAGCAGTTTTAGAGGGTTTTTGAGTTCATTTTCAGTTGGCAATGTCTTGCAGGCAATTGGGCTTCAGTTTCTTATAGTTGCACCCCTATTTTGGATAGATTTTTAGTTGTATCCAACCCCTTTGGATTTGCATGATTTTGGGAGATATTTGAGGCAGTTAGAGGTGATTTTACATCAGTTCACATTTCCACATAAGGTATACTTGGGTCTAGGAGAGTTTTGAGGTGGTCAACTCCATGTTTCCAACAATTTGACCACATCTTCTAAAGACATATTTTGCCATTAGTATGCAAAGGAAAATAGTTTTGAAATCATTGACAACACCAACACCGAAAGACAGGTTTAGTGCAACCTGATGGACAAGTTCACAAGGGAACCTGACAGAGTAACCTGACAGAGCAACCTGACAGAGGAACTCGACAAGTAGATTACAGTGTAACCCGATAGAATAGATAACAGAGAAACCCGATAGACTACAGAGCAACCCGAGCACCAGTCTACCGAGAGACAATTATAATCCCAAGAAATATGGATCTGACTTCCATGTCAGATAAAATACTTGTGTTTTATATTTATCTTTTTTACTAGCTTTAAATCCATTTCTTGAGGGACAAGCAATGTAATTGTAATTGTTTTAATCAGTCTAACTGATTAGAAACATGCAAACTAGGAGATCAAGGTCAAGTTGTAAACCTTTTATCAGAGAGTTATCATTGTTATGTATGAAACTCATTTAGGTAAAACTCATTGTATAAATAGATGTGTAATCAATAAGAACATATGGATGTGATGATGATTGTAGCCGCAGACCCTTCAATGGATTAAAGATAGAGTTTTATGTAGAAGAACAGCCAAAGATGAAATCAGTTATCAAAAACAAGATCCAAGGCTATTGAGCAGAACAGAGGTATTGATCAATCACTATAGGTGATAATTATACATGTGAACTTTATTGGATCAGTAATCAGCAATTATAGATTACATATACTCAGGTCAATGAATATTTTTTACTACATTCTAACAAGTGTAGCAAATAGAAGAAATCCTTTGAGAGAAGGTGGATTTAACAATCCTTTGTAAATCTCTTAACCGAGTGCACACTAAACAGTGTTGCTAAATATCTTAATAGGGTAGACCTTAACCAGTCACTACATGTTGCTCCTAAAAGGGTAAGATCATCAGAAGTGATCAAACATGTAAGCCTTAACCGGCCCCTTCCATTCTACAGATAGTGAAGTCTTGTGGGTTTCATCCCCACCGCAGTTTTTAGCTTCTAATAGGGGTTTTCTGCGTTACCAAATCTTGTGTCATGTGTCAATATATTTCATGAATGTTTACATGCTAATTAAGTTTATGAATTGATATTACATGCATAAAGATAGAAAAGAATATATGGTTGGTAATACAAGAAATTGATTATATAAAAGGATTAAGGTTAAGTGATAAAAATTTTAAGGGTACTAATTCACCCCTCCCCTCTTAGTACACACCATTCCATTATTTTCAACAATTGGTATCAAAGCTAGATCTCTTATTTGGAAAAGTTTAAAATACTTAAGAGAAAAGATTATACAATAGAAAGGTATAAGCTAGACAAGAGTATTGAGAATTAGAAGTTAGAGATATAGGTCTTCTATGAGCAATATAAAGAAGCTAGAGTTAAGATGAGACTGCTACTGCATGAAAGAAAGGTTATGGAATCACGCTGTAATGAAACAGACTATCATGAAGAATATATGCTTGATTTATTTGAGTCTTTAGGATCTACATCTAGCAATACATCAGACACATCTAAAGGAAGAATTACAAGTCTAAATGAAACCAATCAACATCTAGCTGGACAAGTGAAATCATTGCAAACCAGTCAAGAGACACAGATGGTAAGAATGATTGAGGTTATGAATAATGCTAGACAAGCTGAGCAAGAAAGAACACTAGCAATTGATGATAGGAGGAAGATCGGTAAAAAGATACAAGAGAAAGAGTCATAAATACAAAGACTTACTGAACATCATCATGAGATCACCAATCAGATTATTCTTATGAGTCAGGAGGCAAATCGAATGAAAATAGAACTAAATAGAAAGTTGGAAGCTATTGGTGAGCTAAGAGAAGAAAATGAAAGACTGAAGCATGAAGTAAGAATTTAGAAACAACACAATGATATGATCAAGAGAGCTGAAGAAAGCACCAAAAGGATGGATGATTTTCTGGATGGACAAAGAAGAGTCAACAACAATACCGGATTAGGGTATACCGAGAACAGAGAATCGCCATACCAAGTTGATCCAAAGAATGTCTACACATATTCAAGACCAAGAAGGTAGTCATGCAGCCACTATGGAAAACCAGGCCACACATCAAATGTTTGCAAAAGAAAAACTAAAGGTATTCCTAAATCCACACCTTCATTCATAGGAAATTGTTATAAATGTAACAAGAAAGGACATAAAGCATGTGAATGTAAATCTGAGGTAAAACAACCAAAGAAGGAAACCTACATGAAAAAATATTGTCCTACTTGCAAAATGCATGTGCACACATTTATTGAATGCAGGAAGAAGAAAAGGCAAGCATGGCATCCTAAACAAAATGAAATTGCTTATCAACTGAAAAGAGTCAGTAACTCATATGTTTGGGATTACAATACTTGGACAAATTGCACAACATGTGGTAGATATGGACACATAGTAGCAAACTGCATGAGAAAATGGATGAGAAAGTCTAGACTAACCCTGGAATGGCATGCTTACACTGTCATAAAGTTGGTCATCTAATCAAGGACTACAGAGACCAAGTGACAAAGACAAGCACCTTTTCCAATTGAAATATCATTGAAGACATCAAGAAGATGAGAAAAAAAATGTGGAGGAAAGCTACAAACACTGATGATGCTAGACCAAGCAATGCAATTGGTGACACCTTATCCAATGGATCTAGTGACATCACCACCCCCACCTAAGATGAACAAGTAAGTATGAAACTGCACTATACTAAGTTATACTTTACATCGGTTCCATTATACATAGTTAAAAATGCCAAACTAGCATGATTAAAGATGCACTATGGTATTACTTGTTATGATTCTGTGAATTCAATCTTGTCGGTCAATGCATATCGAAAAGCATCGGTGTACTTACAAGGCTAAGTTGTCAATACATACCAAGAATCATCGGTGTACATGTGAAAACCAAGTTAAACAAAAGACAATGTTGTCTTTTCCATATACCGAGATCCTTCGGTGAACATGTGAAAAGTTAAATGAGTTGACACATGCCCTGAGCATCGCGTTTTCACCAAAAATAAAGTTGGTATGTCACCCGAGCGACTCCGTATTCGACACCCGACAAGTGGGTAGAGCATTAATTGTACCATTTAGGGAATTGTCTATAAATAGGGTGACAAAAGAGATCATTATTCACAAAGCGATTAAGAGAGAAGCAGAGCACAGAGTGACCAGATTGCAAAAGCATTTAACCAGTAGATTCACAATATTCAAACAAAATCATAGCAGCTTTCAGAAGGTTAAGTAAGTAAACATCACCAAGCTCACTATTGGAAAGAGCCCTAAATTATCAAAAATGATGGAAACCACTTCACAAGTTTCCAAGATCAAGAACGCCAAAGAGAAGAAGGTTAATCTGATCAAGAACTCCACTTGTGAAGAACCTAAGTATAAAATATGTCCAGAGGTTGCTTCGCAACCTGAAAACACTAGAGCATTTTTGGGAATACTACCTAGGTTTTTACTGATTGAGGATGTTCGTTCATACATACATTGCAAGATTGCCATGATAGGAGATCTTGAGGTTGATCAAGATTACAAGAAGCTTTGTAAAGATGAAACCATCAAGGATGAGCATAAACACATCAAAGTGAAAGGGCTGAAAAATGCCCTAATGTTCTTGAGGGATTTTAAAATTGAGTGGATTCAGATAGTGTTGAGTAGAGTGCATGACTAAAATATGTACCTGGATGAGCCAAAACTAATCACCAGGGATTTCATACACACTGTGACCGGTTATCCTATAACCGACAAGGCCAAGGCAATTAAACATCCTCCTCACCCCGACATTGAGAAGATGATAGGTACAGTATGGGATAACAAAGGATTGAAGGTTAACACCATCATCGATCCAGAACTAAAGATTGGTGCATGTGTACTAGGATACAAGATATACCAATCCAGTAGGTTAAACATCATAGCATGTGGAGTAGTTGACACTGCCCACAAGATTGTAAAGAAGGGATTACAGTTAGATCAATCTGAGCTTCTACTGAAGCAATTAGATGAGAACATGGGGACAATCAGGTCTACAAATTCCAATTCATGTAAGTTTAGATCACTTCTAATGTGTACATTTTTCTATTTCCAAAACTTATTTCCATCTATCGGTAATGTCAACTGGGATACTACCCGACTAGTGACAATTCAAATCAATGAATACATCAAGTCACTAGGTGAAAACTTTACATTAGTTATGGATGAATACTTTACTGGATTTAAGGAAAGAATACAGAAAAGGATGAGGATACTATAGAAACTGGCAGAGAAGTATAAGACTAAAACTTGTTTTATGGTGAACACCGATAACACCTTTATCAAACTAGCTATACCAAGGACAACGTGGTTAGCACCACTTAACTATGAGGTCAACATAGATCAAGCCACCAATGCTATTGAAGCATTGTTAAATGAACCATTGGACAAGTCACAACCTAGGTTTGGAACCTATGAGGAAGCCAAGGAAAGAATTAAAACAAGCTTAGTTTTGAAGAAAATTGACAGAAAGAAAGAGAAAATGGTAAAGACACTCAAGAAGAAGTTGTCGATAAATGATGAAGATTCAGAACAAAAGGATGACACCGAGGGACAATCACCCATTGGTAAATAAGAAGAATTGAGTGAATCTAAATCTACAGAGTCTGATGCACCACCACCACCAGCAAAGAAACCAAGGACTACTGTTGCATCAAGACTAGAAGTCAGACAACAAAAGATGCAACTGCATCACCGGTCAAGAAAGGACAGGTAAGCACTTACAAAAGGAAACCTCAAATAGGGAAAACATCAGAACCTAAGAGGAGAAAAAGACTAATCCAAACAAAGGAAGACATAGAGGACACTGAGCAAGATGAGAGTGAGAAACTCCAACCTGTTATGAACAAATTTCCTACTACAACTAATGAGGTATGTGCATCAATGATCAAGGCAGGTTCAATTACTGACCCTAAGATTAGAAAATGGTTAACTCTATATCCTGAGGATCAGAACAAGATAGAGGAATCCATCATCACAATGATGAGTATATTCAAATATGTACCAATATAGTTTGAAGATAAGATGCCTAAAGAACTTCTAGAAAGACTATCAAAAAATGGACATTCGCATTGAACTCTGAAAAATAGATAAGGGAAAGAACTCTAGTTTCTATTATGCCACCCGAGTCCAAAATGGAATAAATTGAAGAAATGATGAAGTTACATTCAATGAGGTTCTCAAAAAAATTGAGAGCTTACAAAGTGCTACAGGGGAAATTCATTGAGCTTGACAAGGAGAGTGAGGATACTTGGAGAAAAATACTCGATGTACCTAAAAAGGATACAACTCCCAAGAGAGATTTGGAACTCACCGAAAAGCCTCATAATGAAGAAAAAGAGGATATACCAAGCCTAGAACACATTCTGATAAATGATGATGAGGATGTCACTCAAACTGAATTGAATACAGAAGCAAGAAAGGCAATGGATGACATTCCTCATATTCTACAATCATTAGGGGATACTGCCAATGATAAAATGAAAGATACAAATATCATTGATATCACCAGAGATGATCCTACATATAAGGAAAAGGAAGATTAAGATGTTACTGTTACATCTGAGCAACCCAAGGAACAAGATACAAATATAGATACTGCACAGGTGAATATACCGGGCCAAATGCCATTATTGATACAGGTTATCAATATCATCTCGCAAAAGGTGAAGTCACCTGAGCCTGATGCAAGCATACCTAATGATAAGGGTGAAGAGGAACACAACAACACAACTGATGAACAAAAAAAAGATGGAGAGCAAAAAGAAACCAATGAAGAATAAAAATAAACAGGAGGAGAACAAAAAGAAAAAGGTGAAGAAGAGAAACAAGGTAATACCACTCCTAAGGATACCAAAGGAGATGTTATAGATAAGGCTAAGATTAATGTGGAGACGTCCACTCCCAACTGGCGGGTAGATGTTGAGAAACATGATACAAGTACACATACTCCAAAGCCTTCAACAAGCACATCAGACCAAGCAAAGGAACTTGTTATGGTACTACATACAGGTCCCTCCACAACTCTATCCAAGAAGGAGAAGAAAAAAGAATAAGAATCTAGTTACATTGGATGAGATTATTGAGATACTAGCATGTGATTCGAGGACATTGGATCTAGAGGCACTTACAAAGTATGATGAACTTTGTAAAAGAAAAGCTATCCAAGATAAGCTTAAGAAGGAGAAAAAGGACACTTAGGTACTTGAGACAATAAAGGAGATACTTCAATACATTGTACATGATACAGACATTGATCAAAATGCTTCAATCATTGATCAATTAGCCATTCTTACCAAGGCCATTACATCACAGAATGTGGATGCGAAGAAGGCCATAGAAGAACATACAGAACAAAAGTATCAATACAAATTGACTGATAAAATTAGCTAAGAAGTGGCCGTGAACAAGGTAAAGCTATCTGAACAAGTAAATGAATTAGAACCAATCATTTCAGAAGCTATCACCTTAATTCATAAGTTAAGCACATTAGAGCACTTCACTAAACAAAATAGTGAAAAGATTGCAAAAATAGATGCAGATCTTACTGCTAGTGCTTAAGGTATCTCAATAACTGACAATGAAATAAAGTTGCATTATGCAAAGGTAATGGAAGAAAAGAAGTTGAGACTTCAGATTCAAGAGGCAAAATCAAAGTTCAAAGATGAGGTAACCGAGCTACAAGCTCTACTGCTACCCAATCTCACACTACTGCAACAACACATGACAACGGAAAGACAATTGATTGCCACCCCAGAGATGTTTGTTACCGACAACATCTATGATATGCACGCAAGGGTTACATTGGAGCAAATGGCCCTAGAAAACCTTCAAGAAAAATGAGAGAAGATGATGGAAGACATGAACAACTCCCATTCCCACATTTTTGACAAGTTGTAAGTAATTACACCTTTTCCCTTACTATCAAAAAAGGGGGAAAATGGTATGAATAAAGGGAAAAATGATAAGGGGAAAATGATATGATAAAGGGGAAGATAAGGTGAAAAGGGAGAATAGTATAAAGGCAAGTGTATATACATATACCTATCAGAGAATATACATAGGGGGAGTCATAATGACAAGGTAAACACATGGTGTACATACTACACATTATAGTTTTTGCACATATCAGTTTTTTATACTAATTTAAAAGGGGAAGATTGAAGACATATTTTTCCATTAGTATGCAAAGGAAAATAGTTTTGAAACCATCGGTAACACCAACACCAAAAGACAGGTTTAGTGCAACCCGACAGACAAGTTCACAAGGGAACCTGATGACACAGTTTACTAGTGCAACCCAAAAATGTTACAAGAGGAACCCGAAAAAGCAACCTGACAGAGGAACCTGACAAGTAGATTACATTGTAACCTGACAGAACATATAAGAGAGGAACCCGACAGACTACAGAGCAACCTAAGCACCAGTCTACCAAGAGACAGTTATAATCTCGAGAAATGTGGATCTGACTTCCACGTCAGATAAAACACTTGTTTTTTATATTTAGATTTTTTATTAGCTTTAAATCTATTTCTTGAGGGATAAGAAATGTAATTGTAATTGTTTTAATCAGTCTAACTGATTAGAAACATGCAAACTAGGAGATCAAGGTCAAGTTGTAAACCTTTGATCATAGAGTTATCATTGTTATGCGTGAAACTCATTTAGGTAAAACTCATTGTATAAATAGATGTGTAATCAATCAGAACATATGGATGTGATGATGATTTTAGCCGCCGACACTTCTATGGATTAAAGACAAAGTTTTATGCAGAAGAACAACTGAAGATGAAATCAGTTATCAAGATCAAGATCCAAGGCTACCAAGCAGAATAGAGGTATTGATCAATCACTATAGGTGATAATTGTACATGTGAACTTTATTGGATCTGTAATCAACAATTCTAGATTGCATATACTTAGGTGAATGAATATTTTTGACTAAATTCTAACAAGTGTAGAAAATAGAAGAAATCCTTTGAGAGAAGGTGGATTTAACAGTCCTTTGTAAATCCCTTAACCAAGTGCATAATAAATAGTGGTGCTAAAGATCTCAACAGAGTAGACCTTAACTAGTCTCTACATGTTACTCCTAACAGGGTAAGATCATCAAAAGTGATCAAACTTGTAAGCCTTAACTGGCCCCTTCCATTCTGGAGATAGTGAATTTTTGTAGGTTTCATCCCCACCACAGTTTTTACCTTCTAACAAGGGTTTTCTGCATTACCAAATCTTGTGTCATGTGTCAATACATTTCATGAATGTTTCTATGAATGTTTACATGCTAATTAAGTTTATGAATTGATATTACATGCATAAAGATAGAAAAGCTTATATGGATGGTAATACAAGCAATTGATTACATAAAAGGATTAAGATTAAGTGATAAAAATTTTAAGGGTACCGATTCACGCCTCCCCTCTCAGTACACACCATTCCATTATTTCCAACACTCTTCCTCCTTGTTTTCCTCACAGATTTGGCCCTTGATGGATTCTGGGTCTATATCTTGTATTTTGACCTCATTTTTAGGGTTCTGTCTTTTGCCCATTATTTGCATCTTGCAAATTTTGGGCAGAATGTTTTGGACACTTGATGGCTTGTAGCAAATTTCTTGATCATGCATATACAAAGACTAATTCCTTCTCCAAAAAAATTGTGTCCAGCATTGATTGTATTTTAAACTTTGTTTAATCAATATCTTTTTAGTTCTTTATGCATAATTTGATATCCCATGGTGTATATCTATGATTGTGTCTTATTGTTTTGATGTCAAAACTGAGAAAACATTAGCATTTTCCTCTTCAAGTATTGGAATACCAGGACTTGGCATAATAGTGAATATTGCAAGATTTTTCCAATTGAGTTGTGATTTTGAAGTATCTTTTATGAATGATCATGTGAAGTTTTTTATCTTTAAGCCAGATTACTATATCAGTGCATCACCCTTTAGTTTTATATGTTGATCTCCAAGTTTTGTTGTCTATTAGTGTCACAGACTTAGTCATAATCAAGGCACGTTGGTCGGTCATCACTGCGACTGAGCCATCCCACTAAGGTCGAGCAATGTAATGACTTTTGTAATATTATGTATTGACCAAGCAGTAGTCACTGTTGAGCAATTCAGTGGTCACTGAGTACTTAGTAGTTGTCGAGTAGAATGATTGTTGAGTTGCATAGACAGTCAGTGTCGAGTGACAGTTTTGACCAAGCATCATATTTTACCTATGCTGAGTAAAACAGTTTTGATATATGTATTTGGAATAGCACAAACACTTAGGTAAACCATTTTGGGCAACTTCTATGAATCATTTAATGATTGTTGAAGATATTTAATGCATTAATTACGTGTTATATTTGAGATCATTGATCCCTATGCAAACAACGCAACCAATCAAAATTAGGGATGCTTAAGTGGAAAAAGGTGATGAATCTAGATCTTTGATCTTGATCTAGATGTTTCATCAGTAATATATATATATATGGAATGATTTTAAACCCTAAATCTATGCATGTGTGTGGATGCGGATGTGAAGATCAGAGATTGGGTATGTATTCACGTTTGGCATATCTGAAGCATATACCAAATAGAGTGACTGAGCATAGTAGTGAAGGATAGTAAAGAGATATATTAGATTGAGAGATCAGTTAAGAGTTGGAAAGAGGAGATCCATTATTAGCATTTGAGTGCAGACTAAAGGATCAGGTAATACATTCTAGCAAGTGAATCGGGGTATATCTCTTAACAGAGTGGTCCTAACAGGCCTTTGTAATCTCTTAATAGAGTGCTTACTTTATTGTAAGTTTAAATTCTTTAACAAGGTAGATTGTGTGTCTATAAGCTCTTAACAGGGAAGACCCCTCATAGGGTAGATCATTAGAAGTGATCAAACTTTGTAGCCCTAATAGGCACACTTTATTACTACAGTAGTGAAGATTTGTGGGTTTCATCACCACCCCAGTTTTACCTTTCAAGGGTTCCTGGGTTACCAAATATTTGTGTTATGTGTTCATTTGGATGTGATTAGATGTTAGATATATTACAACATTTTAGTTTATGTTTATGAATACATGTTGAGTCAGTTTGTTTTAGAAGTGTAAAATTTGTATAGATCTAATTCACTCCCCTTCCCCCCTCTCAGTATACTTCTTTCCCATATTAGACTTCAAAAAATTGGTATCAGAGCATTGTTCTCTTAATAGAAGTCTAACCACTTGAGAGTTAAGATCTTGGAGACTAAGGTATATAAGTTGGGAAAGTTCATAGAGAATCAGAAGATTGATATCCAGCTGGCACTGCAGAAGCTTGAGATAGCAAGAGAAGAATTGAGGAAATCTTTAAAGGCTAGGAAGGAATTGGCAACTTAGCTGAATGACACTTCATATAAAGAAGAAGACACTGAAGGTCTATTTGATTATGGATATTCCAAAGAAAGTAATGCATCAATTGCAAATCTACTAGAGAAGAACAACACACTGAAAGAATGAATCAAAAGTCTAAAGATAGAACAGGAAACTCAATCAATAACACTATGTGAGGTGATTGATCAGAAGAAGAAAGATGAGGAGGAAAAGATAATGACAAAAGAATATAAGAAAAAGATGGCTACCAGACTTAATGAAAGGACAAGTGATGTGCAGAAGCTCACAAACAATCAGTTGGACATGTTCAACCAACTATTATTTGCAAATCAAGAGGTAAATAGAAAGGAAATCGAAATCACACATCTGAGATCATAGAAAAATCAACTAAAAAATGAGTTGAGATCTGAAAGAGAACTCATTGAGAAAATAAACAAACCCAGTGAATCTTTGAGATACTTTGAAGAGCTCATGAGATCACCAAGAAGGAATAATGATACCTCTAGTCTTGGACATACCGAGCACCTGTCATCCACTGAAGAAGGAGAATCGTCAAAGAGTGGAGAACAGAGGAATGAAAATTCAAAGAACAACAAACCTACATGTCATCATTGTGGGAAGCATAGTCACACAACAAACATTTTCCAAAGAAAGAATGGTAAGTCCAATCCTAAACCTAAATTCAATGGATATTGATTTAAATGTAAGAAGCGTGGACATTAGGCACATGAATGCAGGTCAAAGACTAGAAATACACCTACTTCACCTAAATTCCAAGGACATTGTTACAATTTCCATAAGTTTGGTCATAGAACTCAAGATTGCAGATCTAATGCAAAATCCAAATGGTCATCCAAGAAACAAGGCAATGCACCAAGGAAAGGTAACACATGTAATTGGGATTATAATACAAGGTATAGTTGTCATTATTATGGTAAATATGGTCATATTGCAAAAATTTATATAATGACACACTTTAGAGGTAAATTAAAGAGTTGGTTGAATGGAAGTTTGGTCTGTTATAGTTGTCACAAGATCGGTTATACTAAGAGAGACTACAAGACCAGAGCCCTAGCACCTACTATTGAGAAGATAAAGAATCAGATGAATCTGACATGGAGAAAGAAAGAAGATGCGATCAGTAGTGGACACGGTGAAGCCAAGATTACCCAATCTAATGGATCAGGTGATCACACTATTTCCAATTAAGAAAAGAAGGTATGTAAGGAACTGTTTTCTCTAATACTAGATTTTACACCAATTCCTAACATAAGACATTAAAGTCCATATCTGCATAGGTTAAGATGCATTGGGAAAGATCTGAGACAATAACCAAGCAAAGATTTGATATGCATAGTTGATGTCGAGCATCAGTATTAGTATGTGTCAAGCTACCATACCGACCAAGCTGATATGTTGACCGGGCATCAGTAGTGACCAAGTCAATATTCTGACCGAGTGATGGAATGAGTTAACCGAGCTAATTATTCAAGGACTAAGACAGTTTTTTCATACCTACCACTATACAAAACATTTAATGAAGACCTAATTCGACCGTTTGAGGGTATTTAATGGATTTCACCATTCATTTTTCATTTCACAAAGCAATTAGAGTTTGCAGAGCGATTCAGATGCAATTCGAAGAACAAGTTGAGCAAATTTTGTAAAGATTCCACCTATGTATCGCTGGCAAAAGTATTGAGAAAGGTTGAAGACCTGTTATTTCCAAGTTACCCAAAGTTCATTTAAAGAACCCTAATCTGACAAATGGTCGTCAGTAAATCTACAGAAGTGAAGAGACAAGATAAGGAACTGAAGAATGTTTAGTTAGTCAGGAGTGACATGTGCACCACCCAATTTCCATGTTGTACCTGAGACTACGGTGAAGGGAGATATTTCGGGAGCCCTATCATCGATCTAGCCAAAATTCCTTATGATCCACGATATAAGAGAATGCTACATGTGCAAGATAAGTGAAGTTGGAGATTTTGAATTGAGGGAAGCCTATAAAAAACTGTGAAAATGGGGCATTAAAGGTTGAACATCAGCACATTGTCCACAAAGGGTTAGTCCATGCCCTAGATTTCCTGTGCAACTTCAAAATCAAATGGATCAGGATAGTTCTAAGCAGAGTTCATGATATGAGCATATGGCTAGAGAATGGACCAGTGAAGATTACCAAGGAAATCATCCATCAAGTCACTAGTTACCC
The DNA here is from genome assembly GCA_018584345.1 of Thuja plicata. NCBI lineage: Eukaryota > Viridiplantae > Streptophyta > Pinopsida > Cupressales > Cupressaceae > Thuja > Thuja plicata. The sequence goes on along the minus strand of MU225138.1, from coordinate 1,729,003 downwards.
TATTGTGCAAGGGAAAAGAACAATTCATTGTCAGAGTAAAGAAGAAGTTGAAAAGAACACTCTTTCTGAGTGGAATAAGAGAGGAATGACAATTTCAACGATCACAGATCCTGAAATTGACTTTGCAGTAAGAGTGATTGCTCACAATTTTATCAGTCTATCAGATTGGAAAGTATTCCCTGTGTTGCAGTTGATCAGGCATGGAACATATTGAAAAAAGGATCATACATATGATCTTGTTGAGTTACAGATGACTCAACTTGTTGAGAAACTATCATCTATCAGGAAGGAAAATAATTCTATGTGTAAGTTAGGACCCCTGTTAGTTTGCATATTTTTTTATGTTTAGAATACTTTTCCTACTATAGGAGATATAGTATGGATTCAGGACCGACCAGTGACAAAAAAATTAATGAATTCATAAAGAAGATAGGAGAGAATTTTGACAATATCATGGGTAATTACTTTGTTGAGTTCAAGAAAAAGATGATATTAAGGAGAAAAATTCTTGCATCACTAGTAGAGAAATATTATGATGATGTTTTCTTTCTAGTTGATATTGATTACACTTATGTACAAGTTGTAGTACTGAGGGTAGCATGGTTGAGGCCATTTCCTTATGAAGTAGATATAGATGTGATATCTGCAGCAATCACAACATTACTTGTAGAGAAATTTGATAAGAAGGTTACAGTATTTGGCAAGTATGAGGAAATAAAATCTAAGATCACCATGGGATTGAAGGCTACAACTATGGAGAGGAAGAGGAAGAAAATAGTGAATAATCTTGAGAAGATGTTTCAAGAACAGAAAGATAGAAGAGGCCATGATGGATATGTTAGCATCATATAAGATGACACCATTAGAGATTGGGAATCTAGTCCCTGAGGAATTGTTAAAGAAGATAGATGAGAGATGGCAGTTTTCTCTTAAGACTGAAAGGCAGATTAGAAGGGCTTTAGCCCAAATAATGTCTGAACTGACATAGAAACAATGGGAAAAATTCATGGAGAAACATAGGAATAGATTCATTCCTAAGTTAAGAGTTTATTAAATACTAAAGAAGGATGTAGAAGGAGTTGTACAGTAGAGCCAAAGAATATGGAAGATTATTTTTGGACTGTTATTTGATAAGAGTGCAAGCAAAGATAAAGGCACATCAGAAAAAGCTGAGCTTGATAATAAAGAAGATATTAATGAGCCAAAAAATGTTGAGGATGAAATAAAGGACAAGATTGAGGATACACAAATAGATGATTTAGAAATTGATGACTCAATCACAAATGCTGGTGAAGATACACAAGGTTTGAATGTCAAGGAGCAAGGTGAGGATACAATTCACATTCCAGATTCCCCTACCGAGGAAAAATTTGAAGTTATTGATGAAGGAGATAAGAGAAAAGAAGATCAAGCAGATAAGACTGCAACAGATATCTCTGGACCTCATAAAGAAGAGACAGAGGATACTAAGCCGACTGAGATAGAGGAGAAACAAGAGCCTATAGAGAAATAGGTTAGTCAAGCATTGATAAAGCTACCACTTACCAAGACTAATATTGTTGGTACACCTGAACAACAGGCAATTTTCACTCAGAAGGAGTTAGTCACAATCAGTGGTGACACTAGTACATTGCAGGTAGAGCAAAAGTCGAGTAGCAGCACACCAGAGACCAAGAAGAAGAAGTCACATAAGAAAAAGGATAAGCCTCTGAGTACTGAGGTAACACTTGATGACGTTATAGTGATTCCAAAATGGGACATTGATAACTTATCTTATGAGCAAGTGTAGATTTTGTAGCGATTATCGAAAAGGAAGAGCAAGCAGGAGAAAATGAAAAGAGAACATCTACAGAAGCAGGTATTGCATGACATAAAAGATATATTTGTTGATGCATTTGAGCTTCAAGATATAAATGAGAAATCACATGTTACAAATCAATTGGTTCACATTGTTCAAAACGTGAACAATGATGACATTGATGCTAATGAGAAGCTCATGCAATGGTCTGAGAGAAAGTTTGAGGCCAAAGTGCTTGAGAAAGTTGCAATAGAACTTAATGTAAAACATGTTGCACTTTCTGATTTGGTAAGTAACCTAGAGGAAGTTGTATAAAATAGTCTTTCTTTGTACAAGAAATTATGTGATGTCAAATTATTTACAAGGGAGAATCAACAGCTTATTGAGAAGCTACAGTCAGACTTGAAGTCAATAGGACATTCACTGAGCATGGATGCAAGTTCCAACTCTATTCACTTTAACAGGTTGACTCACGCCCAAGGGAGATTAGTCGATCTCATGGCTAATAATGGAAGAATAAGGGCTAATATGATTTCAATTTAGACCATGTTGATACCTCATTTGGAGGTCATGTAGAGAGAGTTATCAGCTACAAAAGAATTAGAACAAAGGGAACCACCTCTAAATATTGCAGAGAGTTTTATTGATCTAGCTGTCAAGCTAGAAATCAAGTTACAGGTTTTGGATTCTGTCAGAACCAGTTGGGATAATGCATTAGCAATGATCCTACAGATTCATAAACCATTTTTGGACAAGTATGCTATGACCCCTACAACCCCAGCAGACAAGAGTGACAAAAACAAGGGGGAAATGTAATAAGATGTAATCTAGGGGGGAAATAAAATAGATGCAGATAAAGGGGAAAGATATTGTCAAGGAAATAACATAATGATTTGAGTAGAGAAGGGATAACACACTAATTTGTTATTTTTGGATTTATGTACTTAAGATTATATTATATGTATAGTGAAGTCTTTATGAAGACCGAGTCATAATCTTAGGGAGAGTTTTTGGTATACTCAAGTACTATTTTTTGTTAAATACTGAAGATTCATGACAAAGTGCTTTTTCCACTAATGTCAAAGGGGGAGATTGTTGATCTCCAAGTTTTGTTGTCTATTAGTGTCACACAGTTAGTCATAATCAAGGCATGTTGGTCGGTCATCACTGCGACTGAGACATCCCACTAAGGTCAAGAAATGTAATGACTTGTGTAATATTATGTATTGACCAAGCAGTAGTCACTACTAAGCAAGTCAATGGTCACCGAGTACTCAGTAGTTGTCAAGCAGAATGATTGCCGAGTTGCATAGACAGTCAGTGTCGAGTGACAGTTTTGACCGAGCATCAGAGTTTACCTATGCCGAGTAAAAAAAATTTGATATATGTGTTTGGAATGACACAAACACTTAGGTAAACCATTTTGGCCGACTTATATGAATTATTTAATGATTTTGAAGATATTTAATGCATTAATTATTTGTTATTTTTGAGATCATTGATCCCTATACAAGAAATGCAACCAATCAAAATTAGGGATGCTTAAGCAACAAAAGGTGATGAATCTAGATTTTTGATCTTTATCTAGATGTTTCATCAATAATCTATATATGGAATGCTTCAAACCCTAAATATATGCACATGTGTGGATGCAGATGTGAAGAGAAGAGATTAGGTATGTATGCATGTTTTGCATATCTGAAGCATAGACCAGAAAGAGTAACTAAGAAAAGCAGTGAAGGACAGTAAAGAGATATATTATATTGAGATATCAGTTAAGAGTTGGAAAGATGAGTTTCACTATCAACATTTGAGTGCAGACTGAAGGATCAGGTATTGATACAATCTAGCAAGTGAATTAGGGTAAATCTCTTAACAGAGTGGTCCTAACATGGCTTTGCAAATCTCTTAACAGAGTTCTTAATTTGTTGTAAGTTTAAATCCTTTAACAAGGTAGATTGTATAAGTTTGTAAGCTCTTAACAAGGCAAAACCCTAACAAGGTAGATCATCGGAAGTGATCAAAATTTGTAGCCCTAATAGGCACACTTTATTATTGTAGTAGTGAAGATTTGTGGGTTTCATCCCCACCCCAATTTTACCTTTCAAGGGTTTCTGTTTTACTAAATCTTTGTGTTATGTGTTCATTATGTATGTGATTAGATGTTAGATCTATTACAACATTTCAGTTTATGTTTATCAATACATGTTGAATCAGTTTGTTCAGAAGTGTAAAATTTTTATAGATATGATTCACNGTAAAATTTTTATAGATATGATTCCCCCCCCCCCCCCCTCTCAGTATACTACTTTCCCCCTCTCATTATACTACTTTCCCATTTTAGACTTCCAACATTAGATTTCTATTTTCACACGCACGTCCTTCTATCCCTTTTCTCATTAAATTTTAGTATACGTGAGTACCATAAGGAAGCAAACTTTCAATCTTGGAGATTTACTCTCACCATAGGATATCCACAGCCTAAGAGTGTTTCCATGTTTCAACAAGATAGCTAGATTCCACATCTTTCTATAGGCACAATCCTGAATGACAACAACTAATGAGGTGGAAGAGTTGGCATTTGAGCCACCAAAGCATCATAATGTTTCATCATCTCCTCAATTATTTGAAGAGGAGGTAAATTAGGGTAAAATCCAAGGAAATATTTCTTTACCTAAGCCAACCTTGTGTCACACATCACCAGATTCTTCCATTTTTCCCTAATTTCTAGAACATCCTTCTTGAAGAAAAAATTTCTCACTACATCTTCATCATCCAAAGGATCATGAGGGGGAAGCTTTGTCCAAGGTATCAGTTGCACAAATTCCCCCTGATAAAACCCTTTGCATCGCAAAACCTCATGTGAGGAGAAGTCTCCAACTTGAATTACTTCAAAAAGGTGTAGAGATATTCAACCACATCCCTGCCAATGGAGAATTCTAAAAATTTAATCAATCTAGGCACAAGAGTACCCCTTCTCTTATTATGTAGTATTCCCTCTCAACTAACAATAATTTCCAAAAAAACTCAATAACAACAACTCTGCCAGGTACAAAAATGGTAATATATGAGGAGGTTGCAGGAAACCATAAACTCTAAACATAGTGAAGTCATCAAAGAAATAAAAATCACCCTAGTTGTGATAAAAGGGCCTATCTGAAACCTCCTGAGTCATCCTTAACAAATTTCTCACCTGAAGAGTTATACTACTTATATCCCTCACCAAGAGGTTCATGATGGGGGTAACAATCTAATTATGAAAATATACAAAACTGGGGGCCAGGTGACTCATATCCCATACTCTTTTCCAACGCTGCACAAACATCCTCTCTCTAGATGCGGAAACATTCTCCAAGTACAACCTTTTATCTATATTATCAACATTGAAATGTAAAATCAAATGACACAATAAAGAGTAATAATTTAAATTAATCACTACAGGGTTCTATTGGATAGAAACCAGGCCTTCATGATTTAAGGTAGTCACCAAGTATGTTGCAAAGTCATAGTCTATATTAGCCTCCGAGTTCTATATTTCCATCGCCATGCATATTATATCAATTGGACCCATATCCTCCCCATCAAGTCTCAAAACCTTGCAATACCCCTAAACTATGTACACAAAATAATGTTCAAAATCTTTAAGGGGAAAAGGCTCCATTACATTATCAAGAATTGGGATAGTATTTATCTCGACCTTGGGCATGAACCTAGGCACCACCTTTTTTCTAAAGACCAACATGTGGGCTTCATAATTCATCTTTTCTCTCTCCTAGTAAATTTTGGTACAATTAGCACCAGTGATCCCAAAAGCCTCAATTAAAATTGATCTATCAATTCTCAAAAGGGTTCTCTAGTCTGCCCTTCTAATAACATTGGTTAACAGGCAATATCTACAGGCTAATTCCCTAAGGAACTCTACATCAATAAATACATATGGCATTATTAACTTGTCCAAATTCAAATCCCATAGATTTGACATGGGAGAGCCCTTAAATCTATTATTGAAAAAGTAATTAAATAAATCCCATCTCAAAGCTTTAGTAATTGGATTGCTACACACAAAACAATCATCCCTCCATTCATGTTCCTTTGTGGATTGTGTGTTGGTAATCCTGGGTACCAAGTCAACAAAATCTTGCTAATAAGCCCTACTTTACACCTTTTAAGAGGAACCAGACCTAGAAGTAGATGTAGATACATCATATTGACTCATTTCTCCTAAATCCAATTTGACAATTAATAAGAACCAGAAAAAACCCAACTAAAAAAGCTTTCTAGAGAACAAAGAGAAAAAAAGCACTTACAAGTTCAATAAAATCACCCCCAATAGCATTAGACACTTTCTCTGTAATTGCATTCGTGTACCTCAAACTCTCGACTGAAAAGATCTCAATATTTTCATTATAATCTAAAAATTAACTTGGCCATCATTTCAAAATTAATGTCGCATTGTTCAACTATCAACTCGGCTAGCCATGCGATAAATGTAGTGTGCATTTTTGCTCCTGCATAGACATTGTCATGTGATAGTCCTTTAAATATTTGAATCTCAGTTATCAAACTCCACCTAGTTCGATGAGCATGGTGATTCGCACAACTCCAACTGATATAGTGATCATCAAGTGCGTCCATAAGTCATTAGAGTGCAACATGTAACATCCTCGCTTCCTAACAAGACAAAATTTGGTCCCACATAATAAACTACGAGGCATTGACAAGGGACCACTAGTGATGTGGGTGGCAAGTCAGATGAAAGATGAGTCCACATAGTGGCAAGTAGAGTGATCCCTTCATTCTTATCACTTTAGCGAGTGATTTCTCTATGCATTGAAGTTCATTGTGTCATGATCTATGATGATATGGTGGGAGTTCATTTCTCCTTTGGCACGTCAAGCCAGATGAAAGTTAGCTGAGTTCAATCAGTGGGACAATGGGGGCTTTCAAATGTTTCAATGCGCTATCAGGTTTGATGTGGCATCTGATGTGTCAATTATCTGATGTTCATTGCAAATGCATTGAGAATAAAAGCACGAAGTGAAAAAAAATTATTGAGCCCGGTGGAAGGATTTTGAATATTTGTTGTAGAATTTGTAATAAATAAATAAATACTCACCTTAACTTTTAACCTGCTGAAATTATAATCTTCAAACAAAAATAGTTATCCTAAAACTAAAAATAGACCAAATTGAATCTTAAACCTGATAGTAGACAAAGTTGAATCCAAACACCAATCCAAATTAAAACCTACCCCTAACACACAATAACTTGAAACTTAGTTCCCTAACAATAAACAAAAATTAATTTTAAACCTAAACTGAATTGAACTGTAATCATGTTGCCATATTTTAGTCCCATTGTAAAATTAGCTTTAAAATTAGGAAATTGTGAAAAATTGCCTTTACCTTCGATAAATGATTCTTCCCAATACTCTAAATATTACCGTCCTACCCGATGAAAATATTCAAGCTTCAAGCATAAGCGCGGAATTTCGGGAATAAAGGGTTTTTGCTACTGAAGCTTTCAGGAGTAGTAGCTAAGGAAGGCGCTTTCCAAATTTTTGAAAAGCAAGAGAAAAGCACTAAAGTCTCTCTTCAAAAATCCATGATTAGTGTACTAAGGCAATTGGAAGGAGGAGTATGTTGGTAAGATTTCTAAAATTCCAAAAAGTAGAAGTCATGAAGGGTAATTACCGACATTTGCAAAATGGTAGCCAATTTTTGGAATTTCCTCATTATAGATACTTCACCTACAGAATCAAAGCAAGGTATGTTGATCTTTGAATAACAAAAAATAGAATGATCGTAATCAGTGGTGTCAGGCTTCTCTTTCCAAAATTTCACACAATGACTGTGGATACTCTGCAATTCCTATTTTTGAAAACTTTGAGTGACATAAGCAGCCTGCCATGGATTGAGATAATAAATACATTGCACGATTTTCTTACAGGGATGTCTTGTCTAGCACTTAATGCAATTAATTCCATCAATGCACCTTGATCTTCTCAGGTTTACCTCAATTGCAAAATATCTTGTGGAGAAAGTTAAAAACAAAACTTCATCGCATTAGCAATTATAGAAGGCATTTTCATTTTTATATATCATTTTCCTCTGAGCAGTAGAAAATTATTGTGACCTGCAAATACATAGGATGGATCTCAGATATCATGGGTATGATCACATCAACGACATCAAGAGTGAATGGAAAGAAATTTTTGATACTAAATTAAGTCACTTCGACTTGGGATCTTCATAGGAGAATTCATCAAGAGCCTAGGCATCCAATCACATAAAACTGGTTAAGAGTGGACTCATGGAAGCAGCCAGATTACCTGTCATTGTCCAATCTCCTCACATTGGATAGAACCACCATTCATAATTTCTTTCACTTTTCTTTGAGGGAAGAATATACAGATTGGGATTACAGTCGCTCAATTTCTTTTTTTAATGAGAGCTTTAAATTATGCAATGAGGAGCTCCTGATCAACAACAAGAGGAGAAACAAGAAAATCCCTCAATGGACTCATAGATACCCCTAGTTTTAGCCTCTTCTAGACCTTATTCTTTTAAAATTCTCAAATTTCTATTCATGTCTCTATTGGAAATATAATAATGGGAAAGCAAGATACTAAGAGGGGGGCGGGGGTGAATCAGATCTTCCAATTTAAACACTTAAAACAAACTAATCCACATTCATACATATATGAATCTAATGTAATATCAAATAGCATCAACACAATGAAATAAATAACTCCTAACACAAGAACTTGGTAACCCAGAAACCCAAATAGGTAAAACTGGGGTGGGGATGACACCCACAAAATTCTCCACTATTGCAGTAATAAAGTGTGCATGTTAGGGCTACAAAAGTTTATTACAAGATGCAATCTACCCTATTAAAGGTCTGCTTGGTTAAGATCTAAAGATCATTACAATCTACCCTGTTAAAGGATTTCAACTTACAATAAAGTAAGCACTCTGTTAGGAGATTTAGAAAGGTCTACTAGAACCACTCTGTTAAGAGATTTTCACCTGATACAATGATTAGAATGTCTCAAGTATTGATCCTTCATTATGCACTCAGATGTTGATGATGGATATCCTCTTTCTAGTACCTTCTATGATCTCACAATCTGATATAACTTTACTCTGCTATTCACTATGTTGTCACTCTGCTTGATCTCCGCTTCTTAACAAAATAACCCTCTATGCATTTCACTTCAAAATGCAGTCACCACTTCTCTTTACTCACGCAAAATAGGGTTTAGAAGCAATCTTATATATCTGTTCAAGTCTGATAGCGAGATCTAGATCAATGATCAAGATCTAATACCCATACCTTCAAGGTATTACAATTAATGATTACAATAGATCATGCATAGGATAAAACAATTAAATGCATAACTGACTCCGTAGGAAAATATTAAATGCATACATAAGTCAGCCCAAAAATCTTATACAAGTCAGCCTGAACACTTATCCTTGAATTTTGAATCATTCCAGACATGTATACAAAAATTTTGCTGCTCGGCACTTAACATCTCTGTCGCTCGGCACTAAGTATCTTACTCGGCTCGGCATAATACAACTCGGCAACCTGAATACTACTCGGCAATGTTGCTCAGCCTTGCGTAGTTTTAGCTTAACCACAGTGATAGCCAACTAAAATTGCCTAAGTGAATGACTAAGTGTTGGTCACTAAACATCAACAAAATTTAGAGATTAAAAATCTCCCCCTTTGATATTAGTGGCAAAAACACACTTATCATTACTTCATTTCATTCCATCAAAATGTTGCGTAAGTATACTAAGTACTCCCCCTAGGAATATACTCAGAATTATTCATACAAAAAGTTTACATGCCTTCAAAAATATATACAAGTGTACCTATTCTGTACTAATGTATCATATTGTATCCTTACCAACTTCCTTACCATCTTCCCCCTTATTTTTGTCACTGATTGCTGGTGGGGTTAAGCTATACTTATCCAAAAATTATTTATGACGCTGTAGGGTGGATTGAAATGTAGCATCCCAACTTTCCTTAGCAATCTTCATAACTTCCAATTTTATTTCTAGCTCGGCAGCTAGACTCACTAAACTTTCTGCAATTGAGAGATTTGCATTTCTCTGTGATAACTCTTTTGCATCTGAAAGTTCCTTTTGTATTACCTCCAAGTGAGGCAACAGGCTTGTCTGAATAGTTATCAATTTAGCCCTAATTCGACCACATTCAGCCATAAGCTTGTTTATTCTTCGTTGTGCATTGATAAACTTAGTAAGATGTAAAGAGCTAGAAGTAGCATCCTTACCCAAAGTATCACCAGTTGATCTCAAATCTAACTGTAGCTTCTCAACAAGCTGTAGATTATCCTTTCTGAAAAATTTAACATCACATAGTTTCCTGTACAAAGAATAAACATTTGTTGTAACTTTCTCCAAAATTTCTACAAGAGTAGAAAGTTCAACCTATTTTTTTGTAATCTCTTCTGAGATTTTCTCCAGAACTTTGCTCTCAAATCTCCTCTCGGACCATTGTAGAAGTTTTCATTGCTATTTATATCATCATCAGTTACCTTCTGTACAATGTTAACTAACTGATCAATTATTGGAGCTTGAGGCATTTCATCCTCTAAGTCAAAATCCTTTGCAAATATGTCCTTGATGTCATGCAACACTTGCTTTTTCTTCTGTTCTATTTTCATCTCTTCCTGTCTCTTCTTCCTCTTGAGTAATTCTTGAAGAGTCCCTATTTGTTCAAAAGATAATTCATTGGGATCCCATTGTGGAATCATAATTACCTCATCTAATGTGACATCGATAATTTGAGACTTCTTCTTCAGAAATTTCTTTCTCTTCAACTTTGGTGAACTAATGCTTGACTGCATAATACCTTTTCATGTGACAGTATCAATGTCCATTACCTCTTTCAATTATCTTAGGATTGTCTGTGGATTAGGCATACCTCCAGTTTTAGGACTTGTGGGAGTGGATGATGCAGAGTGTGGTAGATCAACCAACACTTGCATTGCCTCTTATTCCTTAGGCTTATCAACAGTATCCTTTATCACTACTCCACTATCTAAAACTATTTTTACAACCTCTAAAATAGGTGGATTCTATGAAGTTACCTCTTTGTGCATTTGTTTGTTGTTTCTCTTCACTTATCTAATCATTGATTTCTTTAATTTTCTCATCAATTTTCTCTTTAGATACAGTGGTCTTTCCTCCTTCAGTCTCAGTTGCCTTAATAGGTGAATTAGTGTTTGTACCACTCGACATGTCTTGTTCCTCGACATTCAAATTGCTGGAATCATCAACTATGTAGTCAATTGGACTGTCTGCAGTCAGATCAACATATTTTTTTGAGTCTAATGCATCTTTAGCCTTGTCCCGTTCTATAGCAATTTGATCTTGAGTCACCTATGGCTCAGAGGTGATCTCAACTTCTTTTTCCTTTTGATTAGATGGACCCTCATCAGATTTCTTATCTTTTGGAACTATCAGTCCAAAGATTTCCCTCCAAATCCTTGTACTTTATTGTACTAATCCTTAAATATCATTTTTCAAAGTAGCAAAACCTCTAAGTTTAGGAACAAACCTACTCTTATATTCTTCAATAAATTTGGCTCTTTTTTTTGAAGTCAACTCAGGTATTACCTTGGCTAAAGTTCCTTCCCTGATCTGTCTTTCTGTAGTAAGTGCAAATTCTCATCTGCTTGACAGAAACTCATACAATTCATTCGGCACATGGTTTCCTATCTCTGTAGGAGTTAACTTGAAATTACTCATCATATCCAAAAGTGCTTCCTGAACTTTGTGCTTATCCCCAATATTCAATTTCTCATACTTAATGAACTTGAAAGTAGCTAATCCTGCTGAATTCCTCAAATTGTCACATACCTCATCAATACTAGCTGGTTTCTTGAATTGTGTTGTAGGTATGTTGCTGGGTTCATCAATCTCAGTCTTTTCATCATCACTATCTATCCCCAATTCTAGTCTCCTCCTTGGTCTCTTTGTTGGTTTACTCGGCTCAGCCTTAGGAGCAATTTTAGCTTCCTTTCCAGAACTGCTTTCTCCAACCTTCTTCTTTCCATACACTTTTGTTTGTACTGCTGGAGAATTAATAGTAGATTCTCTAGTCCTCGAACAATTAGCTGAAGGAGGTGTAACCTTAGGTTTAGCTTTGCTCAGTTTGGTTACTATGACAATTGATGATCCTTTACCCATGGATTTCTTAGTGATCTCCTCAGATGAACTGACTTCCTCTTCTATAGACATATTCTCACCTTGTCCTGTGGACAGGCCTAAAGGTGCATCCTTAGGTTCTTCATCACTACCTAAACCAACCATTTTCTTTACATTTTTCACAATCTTCTTTTTTTTCCTCTCCATGGTTCCCTCCTTTAAGTTTCTTGTAATTTTTACGTTAGCTTCATCAAAATTACCAAATATTTCTGCTGTAGTATCAATTGCCTCAGCTAGGAGTGCAATGATGGGTGTTGATGCTTCATCAATGTTAATTTCATAGGGAAATGGTTCTAAACATGTTACCCTTGATGTCACAGCCTAGATATATGTGTTATGTGTATCAACTAGAAAATAAATTTCTTCATAGTGCTTCTCCACTAGTGATCTAGGAATCCTAGTTCTTAATCTCATTCTCTTCTTAAATTCCACAAAATAGCTCCCCATAATGCTATTGAAATTACTTCCTAATTTCTCAATACATTCACTAATCTAAATTGTAATGGGTCTATCCTTTTTCCAAACAATATTTCCCAATGTAGGAAATGTATCCTGAATGTAGAAAAATATACAGACTAGTAAGGAACCAAACTTACAAGATGAGCTCTTAGCCTTTCTAATTGATGCTAGGTTCTCAGCTAATTGAGTCTATTGTATCTTGGCAAGATCATATGTATGATTCTTCCTAATAATGTTCCATGCCTAGTCAATGGCTATACAAGGAACACTATCCATTCTAATCGACTCATAGAACTTATGTGCTATTACTCTTACTCCAAAATCAAGTTCTAGGTCTTTCATTGTAGAGATAATCATACCTCTGTTGTTCCATATAGCTCCAGTGTTCAGCGTAATTTCCTCTTTATTGTTATCTCTCATTGTTTGTTTCTCGTTAACTATAGGATATCCAGTCACTCGATGAATCATGTTCTTAGTAATCTTGAATGGTCCATTATCCAACCACATACACATATCATGAACTCGGCTAAGAATAACCTTAATCCATTCATCTTTGAAACCTTGTGGAAAATCTAGGGCACGAGTTAAACCTTTGTTTGCTAAATGTTTGAATTCTCCCTTCAAAACTCCATCGACACATAGTTTGTTGTAGGATTTCCTCAATTCACTATCACCTACTTCACCAATCTTAACCATGTAACACGATCTTACATCGTTGATCATAAGTACCTTTGGTGGAATGGATGAGAGAGCTCTGGTCAAATCGCTCTGAATTGCACTTTCAGGAACAGCTCAAAAGTTGAGAGGTGCACAATCATCACTCTGTACTAACTGAAATTGCTCTTGTTCTCCCTGCATACTCTTAATTGGTGCGTAAGTGCTTGCAGCCATAATCTTGAAATTAGGGTTCAAAAAAATAAAGAACAGAGTACCTTGTCAAGTAGCACTTTGTACTATTCACTTTAGGATTTCCAACGGCACGCTGATGAAATCTTTGATGCTAATTTTGTTAAGATCAATTCTGCAACTACTTCAATCGCTCCGTAAACAGTGAAAATTGCAAGGTAAAAATGAAGAATAAATAGTTCATCCTTTATAGATTTCAAAAGGTCAAGGTAGGTAAGAAATAAATGTTCTGCCCGTTGAGTTAGTGAAAGCCAGCTATCCTTGGCTTTCTAACACAACTTGCCTCCCACTTGGCTTACTAAACTCGACTTTCACAAAACTTACTCAGCCAACAAACTCGGCACACACTAAAGAACTTGGCCTTAGTGTCCATAATTGGTGCTCGGCACCTATAGTGCAATTGGCTCTTCTCGACATTTGTCTTCAAAATATGTCCTGGTGCATCTTAACATATGCAAATATGGACTTTGGTACATTTCATGTTAGGAACTGATGTAAGATAAGAATTTTAGATGCAGTTCCTTATATACCTCTTTTTCTTAGTTGGAGATGATGTAATGATCCATTGGATTGGGTGACCTCGACTTCACTAGCTTCACTACTGCATGGTTCAGACTTCTTAACCCATGTCTGGTTCATCTTTGCTCTAATATGCTCAACAGTAGGAGCAGGTACCCTAGTCTTACAATGTTTCCTTGTATGACCAATTTTTAGACAATTGTGACAAATTAGGCTTCCATTCATCCAAATTTTAGACTTTCCTCTAAAATGTGTCCTTATGCAATTTTCTAGAACATGTCCATACTCACCACAGTAATGAAAACTATGCCATGTGTTGTAATCCCACTTGTAAGTATTGCCTTTTCTTGGTGATTTCTCTTGTGCCTTTGATTTCCACTGTTGTCTACCTTTAGATCTACAATCTTGTGCTCTATGACCATATTTCTGACAGTTATAGCATTTACCATTGATTCTAGGTGTGTTACTTGTCTTTGTCTTACATTCACATGCTTGATGTCCAAACTTATTACAGTTATAGCAGTAACAATTAAAGTTAGTTTTAGGATTGGACTTACCATTCTTGCTTCGGCAAATGTTTGTTGTATGACCTAGTTTCCCACAGTGGTGGCAAACAGGTTTGTTGTTTCTTGGCTTTGCATACCTTCTTTCACCTGTCTTAGATGATTCTCCTTCTTCAGTGGTTGTATGTTATTCAGTGTGACCTAATCCAGAAGAGTCTTTAGGTCTCCTTGATGCTTCCACTAGTTGTTCAAAGTAGCTCATAGTTGCATTGGGATCATTCACTCTGTTGTTAAGTTCTTTTTCAGATCTCAATTCATCTTTCAACTGACTGTTTTCAGATCTAAGATTTACAATCTCCAAATCTTTCCTACTGATCTCTTGATTCACAAGTAGTAATTGATTTGCCATGTTAACTTGATTGACTGTCATGGTTTGTACATCATGTGTTCTTTCATCAAGTTTGATAGTCGTCATTCTTTTGTCTTCTTCTGCCATAGCCTTGTCATCTTCGGCTTTCTTTTTCTGTTCAACAACTTCACACATTCTTATTGATTGGGCTTCTTGTTCCTTTTTCAAATTTCTAACTTCTTCACATAGTGCACTGTTCTTTTCCAGTAGATCTGCTATTATTGCATCACTCTTAGTAGAATCTCCATTATGAAATAGATTTGTGTTGTCCTCTTCCTGATAATGAGTGTCATTCATTTGTTTGGCCAAATCTTTCCTTGATGTCAAGGACTTCTTTAATTCATGTCTTGATATCTCAAGCTGTTGTAGTGCTAGCTGAATATCAATATTTTGATTCTCAACGACTTTGCCCATCTTGTAGATCTCCATCTCAAGATTTGTATTCTCAAGTTGATTATAACCTTTTAGAGAACTAAGCTCTGATACCAATTATTGGAAATACAATAATGGGAAAGAAAGATACTAAGAGGGGGGGGCGAATCAGATCTTCCAAGTTAAACACTTAAAACAAACTGATCCACATTCATACATATATGAATCTAATTTAATATCAAATAGCATCCACACAATGAAATAAATAACTCATAATACAAGAACTTGGTAACCCAGAAACCCAGATAGGTAAAACTGGGGTGGGGTTGACACCCACAAAATTCTCCACTACTGCAGTAATAAAGTGTGCTTGTTAGGGCCACAAAATTTGATTACAAGATGCAATCTACCCTGTTAAAGGCCTGCCTGGTCTAGAGCTAAAGATCATTACAATCTACCCTGTTAAAGGATTTCAACTTACAATAAAGTAAGCACTCTGTTAGGAGATTTAGAAAGGTCTGCTAGAACCACTCTGTTACAAGATTTTCACCTAATACAATGATTAGAATGTCTCAAGTCTCCTCAAAAGGACACTCCTCATGTTGTGCTAAAATCATTTGATCTGGAGAGCCTCAAGTTTGCCTCGAAGGTTTTATCCACCCCTTCCTTGTTAGAAAAAAAAATTGAGAAGAAAAGTAAGAGGGCATAAAATTACATTCCACATCAATATATTATTGATCAAATCCCAAGAAATCCTTCTTCTCCTCAGAAGGAGAAGAAAATACCAGTTCTGGTTGCTTTGGGGAAAGATCGGGATACATGACATGTTGTCCTAGAAATCACCCAAACTAAATCCACTGAAAAGCTAGCTCACTTGGATGCATATGATTTCATAATGACTATGATAGACATTGGGCCTCCTAGGCATGAAGGGACAGTTCAGATGTGGGAATTTTCCCACCAGCGGGTGAAAGAAAAGATGGATAAAGATAAGTAGGAGAAAGACAAGTTAAAAGTGGCAACCTCTCAACTCTTCGACTAACTTAGGAAAGTTCTCATGCCATTGTCTTCCCAACAACCAACCTCCTCCTCTTCTATCCTAGACCTAACAACAAGCCAGAACCAAGCCCTAATTACCAAGCTATAGGAAGATAGGCACCTAGACAGAATTGGTAGGGATTGGATAGAAGATCTTAAGATCTGAGGGATACCCTTAATTGAACATCTCGGATCCTTGTACAAAATTTTGTTGTAAACAAGAGACAACATATAGACTGACATCGTAATCATCAAATTGGAAGAAGATTCTTATGAAAATTTGTTCTCAAGGCTTAAAGAAGTCATGGATATGAGGACCGAAAATGCAGTCAAGCTTGGTATGTTACAATCACCCAATGAACCCTTACAAAAATGGATGTTTTTACTAAATTTTAAGCAAAACAGTGTGAGAAAAATCCTTAAACATTTAAGGGAAATGACGAATATCTTACAAGAGGGCATCCAAAGAAAAGAAAGGCATTTTACTGATTTGGGATGTGCTTCATATCAAAGCAAGGGAGAAGATTTCATTGATATTAGCAATATGAAGGAAAGCAATCAAGAAAATATTAACAAGATAATCAGTCCCTCTATGTATCAAACAACAAAAATTTAAAAGCTTGCCCATCTTGGTGCCTTTTTGTATCAGATCAACCATGAAATGCAAGAATTTGAGGAGAAAGTAGAGGATTTGAAGGAAAACCACCTCTATTGGATGACCAGGGATGATAATGTCAAGGTGTCAGAAGATGAAGGAATGATAGGTGTCCTTGAAGGCCTCCAATGATACAAATCTAGCCACCAGGCTTCCATAGAGGCATTGGTTGAAAAAGAAGAAGAGCCAAAGACTGCATAGATTAAAGTTTATTACTTTTCTATTTTTGACTTTAAAGTTCTGACACCTATTTAAGATTCGGGTCCATTTATTTTCAAGACAATGTTTTTGTAACCATCATAAGAAAGTGAACAAACTATTTATATCTCTGTTGAACACTAAATATGGATCGCCAATTTTTTAATGCAAATTCCCCCAGTTGTTGTGACAACTGAGTGAGTCTTGAAATTGTTTTATGATTTTTGTTCATTAGTTTCTTGCATAATTTGACTATAAATAGATGAATGAGATGAATTAATCTATTTTATCAAACGGTGCTTTGAATCTTTGATTATAGAGTGATCTGTGAGTCACTATTTGTTTCTTTCCTCTATTGTATCATGCCTTTAGATAGACTTATATCATTTTTAGGCAGAACTGTGCATATAATCTTCATGGTTGTAGAGATGTACTTTCATATTTCATATAGTTATTCTAGCTATGTTTGATCTTTCATGGTTGTGAAGTGTTAAGCATAGCATTAGTTCTATTTAGTTGTCAATATATGTCTTATTATGGATGTATCATGGTGATGAATGTCCATTATAAGCCTCTTTTGCTCTCGAGTCAAGAGCATACCCCACTTTATATTTAAAAAATACCAAAAAAAGGGTAATTCATTGAATATACGTCACATGGAGTTGTACCTGCAAAATACAAAGAATAAACCATCATTATTAATTATAGTTTGTTCCACAATTTGTTGATAGAGGAGCCTTTGAGGGTTTGAGTCATATTATATGTAGACACCTAAATGTGGTTAGGTGTACTTAATCAAATCAAATGTCAATTTATCAAATCAAAAGGGACTAAATCACATTAAAATCAAAGGATCATTTAATAAATATATCAATTAATTAAATCTAAGCCTAAAATGGATTAATCAAAGCTATGCAATTGATTTAATCAATTAGTTATATAGATTAAATAAAAAATCAAATTCAACCTATTCCCTTGCATGGCTAATTTAATTAATTAATTGAATTAATAAAATCCTATTTTCTTTCAACAAAGGAGATAAGAATTTGAAGAGCCAATGAGAATCAAGAATTGAAAGAACATAGATCACTCCAAACTTCGTAATCTTGATCACTCATTTGACCCTTTAACATCCTCACCACTCAATTTGTCTTTTTGTCCCAACCTTTGAGACCAACATTTAAATGGTCTCTCCATTTGAAACCATTTGAAAGCCTTCAACTCAACCAAGCTTTGATCATGGTCAACTTAACTCTACCCCCTAACCTTGGGAAATCCTATAAATACCAAGCAATTTTAGAGCATTACTAATCCTAGAAATTCATGAGCAATTGCATCTACGCTATAGAGAAATCACTTTGAGATCATAGCATTTTAAGCATAATAGTGAGTTTTAAGAGCATAATTGCATGACAATTTGAGGAATTTGAGAGCTAGATTAGGCATATCAAACATCATTTCTCATTCTAGGACTGTCACTAATGGAGATTAAGGATGAGAGCTTCATTAGCATGCTTAGTTAGAGAACTATGGAATGCTTATTGTTTATTTATCAATTCTTTGCTTAAATTTAGATTACCTTTCCATAGAATTGATAGATTTCAAACTAATTTCATAAAGGTGTAACACCCCAAAATTGGCATCTTGCAACCCTAACCAATTTTGTTGCATTTGTCATTCTTCTGAATCATCAAAGTCCTATTGTACTAGGCAATTCTGAGTTTTAACTGACTCTACTTGACCTAAGT
>MU225138.1:1696085-1710098 GCA_018584345.1 Thuja plicata | reverse complement strand
ATCTGTATTAATCATACATCATATTTAATTCCTAAATATCTATTGGCTAAACAAACCTTATGATCGAATTAATTTAATTATAAAGTCCTAGCACTTTAATTAAATTAAATTCACCCTCTTTAGCTAATACACATAAAAAGGGAATTAAATGATATTTAATTATTAAATAAATATCCTCATTTTCAATAATTGAATTTAATTATTCAAATAATTAAGAAAAACCTATTTATGAGGTCATATTTATTTAATTAATTGGATATTCTCTCAAAAATCTTTCTTCTGTTTAGAAATAGAATCTTTGAATTAATTATGCTTTAAAGAGAAAGAAAACAATTAAAATCAAATAAAACAGTTAAAATCAAAGAAAGAAAACAGTTAAAGCATAGAGAAAAAAATTTATTGTATTCTTTTAAATAAAGCTTTCTATTCTGAACTGGCTTTTCTATCTTTTTTATTTCAAAGAGGAAATTTTCTATTCTGACCATCTCTGAGTCTATAAAAGAACTCTCATTCCTCATTCAAAACCCCCACTCATTTTCATGCATTGTTAGAATACTGAATTATTGTCACATTTCTTGATAATTTCATATAGAGTAATTTCATTATTGCAATAAGATAGTTTCAATTCCTAGAATAATTTCATTGAAATCATGTCTTAGATTAATCTCACATCTTTCATTTCTTACAATAATATTGCATTGTATTGCATTCATGGAGAAAAATCCTTCGTTCCTTGATTGGTCTATGGTTGTGAGACTCTCGTTCTGAAAGCTATTTCGAAAACCCCGTATGGATAGAAGGCAACAGGTCAAATCATGTAGGCAGACAGGATGAATAATCTCATATTCAGTCTTGTGTGTATCTGGTGAAGAAGGACTATGTTGAAGTGTATGGTGAGTTAACAAGGCCAAATTTACCACATACATTTCTGGCGCCCACTGTGGGGTAGGTACATTCTGTTCTGGCCTCATTTCATTTCATCTTTTTCATTTTTTTGCATTCTGTCTGTACTTCCATACAAGTGCTATTTTAATTTCGCGTGAACTTTCTGTACGTCTCGTGCGAACTTTCTAGTTCTTCGCGTGGCATGCAACACTTCTTTGCACGATCTAGCATACATCTTCGCGCAAAATTACATTCTAGAGCTTTCATTTTGATATTTTATTACCTCGGTTTTCTAACCACCTGCTATTTTCTGACATCTGTGTTTCTTTGATTTTATCTTTTGAAACAGCATAACAGTGGTTTGCAGGATGCTGAGATAAAGAAAAGCCATTACAAACCTCTAATGCGTTTATTGTAGGACGTTGATATGAAGAAAGGCATTACAAACTACTAATGGGTTTATTGCAGGATGTTTGTCGAAGACCTTGCACATTTTCACAACTTCTTATATCTGTTTTTAGTAGTTAAAACACACTTTGGTTGGTGCTTAAAATGAATCATTGTCTTGCGTGATTGAAGTGTTTTTTTAGATTGTAATCCTAAGAACTACATGAATGTATCCTCTCCCCTCGCCTTTATGGATCTTGGGTGTAAGATAAATTCATGTGATTCTTCTAGAGTGGCTACCTCCCGAGAGCTTTAGCAAAGCCGGTGAGAGTGGATGCCCAACCAGTAACAGGCTAAAGCCAAGCCCTTCCAAACCGGTATACAAAAAATGCTATTGTGATTAAATTCACAATAGACATGTGTCAATTCATTGTGGAAACCAAAATCTCCTCCAGTACCCTAGTGGTGCGTTAAAGTCCTGACATCGTTAAGGTGAAAGCCTTGCTTTGAAAGGATTGGGAGAGCCCCTTTATTGGGAAAATGACTTGATCACAACCACCTGAATGGATGACCTTACTACAAATTATTGTTCTAGTTTTCCAAAAACCCTCTATCTATTGGCGCAGAAGGTCAAAGACTGACTAAGACGCCCCACATTTTTATGGCTTTTAGTAGAGATAATAGCCCTTTGGGAAGCAATTCCTTTGGGGTTCGAAGCTTGGTGTGCTTGAGAAGTGAGTGCATATGTAAGGAGGAGCCTGTGCCTCCAAGCTTCTAAGTTGTCCGCTAAGAGTAAGTGTAGTTGAACTTTGGTTCAAGTGGGGATTCAATAGATATTGTCTTGGCTATCCTAGGATTGTGATTTTCTTGTTCTGGTACTACAAATATTTTGTTTAATGTGTTTTGCGTGGGTGTATCATTTGAACAATCAAAACTATTGTCAAAACACACAAACTGTCAGTCTTGAACATGTCCAAAACAAATTGTAACTTGAAATATCTATCGAAAAATAACATGATTTTATCTTGGGAAACGCAAAATGGTCTCAACAGTCTCATTTTGTAAATGTTCTTTTTTCAACATTTGCATAGTTTCGTGTGACATTTCCCAATCTTCACGTGCTTTACTACAAATCTTCACGCAATACGAAATACACTATCACACGACATTTGGAAACAGTGCCATTATTCTGTCATCTTTTTCATCTACAGTGTAGTGTCATTCTTTGCATGAATACTACAAAGTTTCACGCGGGTCGGTGAGAATCTTCGCGCGAAAGAGCATTTCTTCGCGCGAAACTAGAATCTTTTGTCCAAAATAGCGAGCTAAATTATGTCAGTCAGGTGTACTTCTGTCAAATCTAGTCTTTGATATGGGTCTATTTTTTTTCCATCCATCTTCACACAGTCTGAAACTTGGTTTCTTGGGTTGAGAACTACATGATTCTTGCTTAAACTGGTCTCGTCTCATGTCTTTTTTATCTCTTTCATTTGTGTTGTCATGCCTTGTGTCACAATAGTCATCTCTTGGCTATTCTAGCCTCATCTTTGACGATTTGCACCAAGGATACTTCACCTTTTGGCACGTTCTGTGCAATTACTTTGAGACAGTTTCAAGTTTGGTCCTAGTTCACATTCCTTGTTCAAAACTTTGTCTATGACTGTCACAACTCGAAGTGGAAAAAAATTTCCTTTAATCAATCAAGATGAATCTATACTTTCCACACCACTACCGACTACATCTAGTGAGGAATCATCTCAATCTCCTTCCCTGGTACGTCAACCTTACAATAAATGGTCATTTCTAGTGGATCTTAGTCGGGTTCAAAATCATTTGTTCCAAGAAGACCCAAATTCAGAGAACACTCAATCTTTTCACACCAAGTCTTTTCACCTTGAATCCTTGCATTTTGGCAAGATGACAGATCAAGACCAATTAGGTGGTGAGGTTAGCAGAACTGACCTCTTTAAAACTTGGGGTAAGTCCCATTCTCAAGACCCCCCTAACAATGTAGAAGTAGAAATCACTCCAGAAGAGATTGCACAAGCTCGTGCTAACAAAGATTTATGTAAAATGATGGGAATTCTACTAGCTGAGGAGAAAGAAAAATATAATTTTGAACTAGCCAATCAAGGGGCTAAGTTACCTTCCAATTATGCTGTAGAAACACTTGTTGAGAAAGAGGAAGAAACTGAAAATTCCTGCTTGCGAAAGGAAATGAAAACCATGCAAGAGCAACTCTCTAAACTCTTGAAAGAGAAAGACAAACCTATCACAAAATTCTCACTGGAAAGCATCTGTCCTTTCCCATTTGACAAAGATCTTCACATGCCTCCTTTTCCCAAAGGAGTTGAGCTTCCTAAATATGATAAATACTTGGGTACATCTAACCCTCAAGACCATTTGAGAGAGTTTGGTGCTCTCTCCATGGAATTCATACATGACACAACCTATCTCATGCATCTTTTCCCATGTAGTTTGGGAGGGTCCGCTATGGAATGGTTCTCTAGACTACCAACTGGCATCAAAACTTATGACGAAATTGCCAATTTATTCCTACAACACTATTCTCACAACATCCAACATCCGGTTCATATTTGAGATCTTTGCAATTTGAAACAAAATCATGGGGAATCCTTCTTGGCATTTCTCCAAAGATGGAGACAACTCTATACATGATATTCTTGCAAGATACCTGAATCTGAAAAGTTGGACATCTTTCTCGATAAAGAATCTTCGCGCGAAAGAGCATTTCTTCGCGCGAAACTGGAATCTTTTGTCCAAAATAGTGAGCTAAATTATGTCAATCAAGTGTACTTCTGTCAAATCTGGTCTTTGATATGGGTCTATTTTTCTTCCATCCATCTTCACATAGTCTGGAACTTGGTTTCTTGGTTTGAGAACAACGTGATTCTTGCTTAAACTGGTCTCGTCTCATGTCTTTTTTTATCTCTTTCATTTGTGTTGTCATGCCTTGTGTCACAATAGTCATCTCTTGGCTGTTCTAGCCTCATCTTTGATGATTTGCACCAAGGATGCTTCACCTTTTGGCACGTTCTGTGCAATTACTTTGAGACAGTTTCAAGTTTGGTCCTAGTTCACATTCCTTGTTTAAAACTTTGCCTATGACTGTCACAACTCGAAGTGGCAAAACATTTCCTTCAATCAATCAAGATGAATCTGTACTTTCCACACCATTACCGGATACATCTAGTGAGGAATCATCTTAATCTCCTTCCCTGGTACGTTGACCTTACAATAAATGGTCATTTCTAGTGGATCTTAGTCGGGTTCAAAATTCTTTGTTCCAAGAAGACCCAAATTCAAAGAACACTCAATCTTTTTACACCGATTCTTTACACCTTGAATCCTTGCATTTTGGCTAGATGGAAGATCACGACCAATCAGGTGGTGAGGTTAGCAGAACTGGCCTCTTTAAAACTTGGGGTAAGTCCCATTCTCAAGACCCCCCTAACGATGTAGAAGTAGAAATTGTTAGATTTGAGAAAGACAAATCCACCCAAGAACACCTGCATGCATGACTGTCACAAGAAGAAGCAAAATACAGAAGACAAAAGAACAGCTATGGAGGCCAAAAATCCAGAGACATAAAATCCATGTTGAAAGAAAATAATTTCTATTATCAACAAACTGAAAAGATTACAATCTCCTTAATGAAAACTAAGAGGTGAATCCTTATAAAAGGAATCACGAAACCCTAAAAGGGAAAACCTAAGGTTAGCTAAATCAAACTAGAGTGAATAGGTGAGTTAGTAATTAGATCATAATGATTTAATTAATAACCCGATAGACTATTACTCTAACACCCCCCCTTAAGATAAGCTTAGGGAGAAGAAAAACCT
The DNA here is from genome assembly GCA_018584345.1 of Thuja plicata. Taxonomy (NCBI): domain Eukaryota; kingdom Viridiplantae; phylum Streptophyta; class Pinopsida; order Cupressales; family Cupressaceae; genus Thuja; species Thuja plicata. Next base: position 1,704,963 of record MU225138.1, on the reverse strand, counting down.
AAGAAACTACTGCAGAAAGCAGGAAAGATGGGTCCTGGCAACAAGGCTTGATCAGGTACCCAAGTACAAGAAATAAACTAGATGAAGGAAACTAAGCCTTCAATCCAGGGAAAGTCCCAGAGAGAGGAACAAGAAAGAGCAAGAAGCATCTCCGAAGCATGTAGTTGAAAACTCTGTCAGAAGAGACTGCTGGAACCCCCACTGAAGTGCATGACCAGGTAGAGAAGACAATGTCTAAAGAGATGATTAATCGAACCAGGAAGCAATAGAACCAACAGGTGAACCCCCCCATAATGTTGAACAGGGAGAGGTGACAGGAACACTGAAATGCAATGCCAGAAACATCTGCAGAAGAAGAACCAGGAACACCAACAGTGCAACAGAAGCACAAGCATAGGATAAAGGGTGGTGTCACCGACACACAGCATGGGATAATGTTGTGGAAGGTACGCTCACTTGACAAAGGTGGATGCACCTAAAATGACATAATCATCATAACCCCCCATGGCACTTTATAACAGAGTGAGAGTACAAAAACCATACAAGGTGTACAAGATCCCAGAAATGCAGAAGTAGGCACTTTATCACAGTGCGTTTACAGATAAAAAGATGCAACAGTGGAGAAGCATACAATGCTCAGAAGTCAGAAAGAAGAGTGAGCCAGAAGTATAGTAGAAGAGATCCCAGGACCTGTAAACCCAAACAATCTGCTAGAGTGCAAAAAATGCCAAACTCAGAGGAGAGAAAACCTGGAGCAGAATCTAGAACAAATACCCCTGCAACTAAATAGTTCACTAAACCAGCTTTCCGACGATATCTGGTTTGCCAAAAACAGAGTCTGGATGAGCCAGGTATGGCTCCCAGAAGGCAAAAACAAACATCAAACTTTGATAGCAAAAAATATTGTCAAAATAGAAGAACCCAAAACCCTAACTACCATCATTGGAAATTTCTCAGAAAGAGCTTTCCGACGATATATGGAAGTCTGAAAAAGACCCCCGGATGCTCAAGATAGAGCGAAAACAGTCCCGGGGGGTCAGAAAGGCCTCAAAAATGAGTTTTAAGCCCTTAGGGCTAGAAAAATTTGGGCCCCTGGGTGCATGGCACGCTTAGGGGGCTAGGCCGAAGCCCTTGGTCCCTCATAGGACAGGCCACCGGGCTACAAGGCCCGCGGGGGCTAGCAAAAAGGCCGCCGGTGGCGGGGGGTGGGCGGAGCGGCGCAGGCGGTGCGGGCGGCGCGGCAGGGGCTGCGGAGCGGTGGGGCCGCGATGGGAGGCGGGCCGGGAGGCAGCGGGCAGAGGCCGGGGGGCGGGTGAGCCGGCAAGGCGGCGGCCAGGCGCTGGCCGACGGCGGTGGTGCGCCGGCGGCGCCTTTGCTTTTCTACTGCACCCATTTTTAAAATGCTAAAAAAATATAAAAAATTGAATTTTTTCTTGAAAAACGTGCCCGTACGGCCCTGGAAGGCCAAGAAATTTCTCCCTGAGGCTCCGGTGTCCAAATCGGACGTGCCTTATATGGATTCTAGAGTTTTTGGGCCTTTTGGACGCAACCGTGAGGTCGGTTTTGGTCCAAAGTGCTCCAAAAAACAAAGACCCCCCAGAACCAATAAAAAATATCAGAAAAACCTCTGAAACCCTCTGTGCCTGGTATGCTTCAACAAAACACGAACAATGAGCAGCAAGCGAGCTCTGATACCATGTTAGATTTGAGAAAGACAAATCCACCCAAGAACACCTACATGCATGACTGTCACAAGAAGAAGCAAAATACAGAAGACAGAAAAACAGCTATGGAGGCCAAAAAGCCAGAGACATGAAATCCATGTTGAAAGAAAAGAATTTCTATTATCAACAAACTGAAAATATTACAATCTCCTTAATGAAAACTAAGAGGTGAATCCTTATAAAAGGAATCACGAAACCCTAAAAGGGAAAACCTAAGGTTAGCTAAAGCAAACTAGAGTGAATAGGTGAGTTAGTAATTAGATCATAATGATTTAATTAATAACCCGATAGACTATTACTCTAACAGAAATCACTCCAGAAGAGATTGCACAAACTCATGCTAACAAATATTTCTATAAAATGATGGAAATTCTACTAGCTAAGGAGAAAGAAAAATACATTCTTGAACTAGCCAATCAAGGGGCTAAGTTACCTTTCAATTATGTTGTAGAAACACTTGTTGAGAAAGAGGAAGAAACTAAAAATTCCCGCTTGCAAAAGGAAATGCAAACCATGCAAGAGCAACTCTCTAAACTCTTGAAAGAGAAAGACAAACCTGTCACACAATTCACATTGGAAAGCATCTGTCCTTTCCCATTTGACAAAGATCTTCACATGCCTCCTTTTCCCAAAGGAGTTGAGCTTCCTAAATACGATAAATACTTGGGTACGTCTGACCCTCAAGACCATTTGAGAGAGTTTGGTGCTCTCTCCATGGAATTCATACATGACACAACCTATCTCATGCGTCTTTTCCCACGTAGTTTGGGAGGGTCCGCTATGGAATGGTTCTCTAGACTACCAAATGGCATCAAAACTTTTGACAAAATTGCCAATTTATTCCTACAACACTATTCTCACAACATCCAACATCCAGTTCATATCTGAGATCTTTGCAATTTGAAACAAAATCATGGGGAATCCTTCTTGGCATTTCTCCAATGATGGAGACAACTCTATACACGATATTCTCGCAAGATACCCGAATCTGAAAAGTTGGACATCTTTCTCGATAATCTTCTCCCCAACTTTGGGTATCAAGTACAGCTACAAGGTCCTCTGACCTTTGATGACATAATTCAGCAAGCTGTAAGAATCGAGACATTTATGATCAAGAAAGGAGAATTGACCTTACATAAGAAAAATAAACAAGGGTCTTCCTCCTCAAGCAAAGATAAATCCAAATTTCCCAACAAGAACCAAAATGTTGTGAATGACAGAGTTGTAGACAATGTGACTCCTAAGCCTTCCAAGGCTGCCTTTAATCTCACTACCATGATGCAAGTGGCAAAATCCACTGAATAGGCTATGGTAGAATCCAAACCGAGTACTTCACGATTTTCTGGACCTAAACCTTGGGCTCCTAGGCCCAAGCGTGAATTCAATCCTTTAGGAGAACCTCTCGAGGCAGTTTACAAGACTCTTGTAGACAAAAATTTACTCACTCCATTGGATAATTCACGACCTTATGATCCGCAACCAAGACCCTCTTGGTGGAATGAATCCGCTTATTGTGATTTTCATCAAAACAAAGGTCATAAAATGGGTACTTGTCTTAAATTGCGACATAAAATCCAGGATCTCATCGATAGTGAGGTTATTGCTATGGGAGGTCACAACAAAAAATTTGATCACCAAGCTTTCAAAGATCCATTTCCTCCTCATGGGAAAGGTGAATCATCTAAAGGCAAAAATACTGATGCTAAGGTCAACTATACATACCCCAATAACGACAATGTCATTAATATGGTTGAACCTGTTGACACTGAATATTGTAATGTCATCATTCTTAAGGGAAAGAAAGATACCTCTAAGTCCAAAACACCTTTCACTTTACGAGGGTCTACACCTCAGTTTTCTGAACAAGGACGGTATCAAGTCAGTGCTAATGTTGTTACTCGATCTCGCGCTAAAATCATCTGCAAAGGCCCTGAGCCTTCTATATCTACATCAACTCAACCTTCAGACAAAGCTAAGGTTGACTCTACTACTAAGAATCCAAAAGTGGGTTCCTCATCTAATGCTGCTAATTACAACATTCTCGATCAATTGCAACGTACTACTACTCAGATAACTATTTTTGAGCTCCTAAAAATCTCCCCTGCTCACAGGGAAATCTTGGACAAAGCCCTCACTAAGGCAAATGTCCCAAAAGATCTTGATCTCGATCGGTTTCAATCTATGGTAGGTCACTTGACCTCCTCACATTACTTGTCTTTCTCTGAGGAAGACGACCATTCTTTGAGTCACCTGCATAATAACCCTCTGCACATTGAAGTCATGATTGGTCCAAAGCGTGTTCGTCATGTTCTCATAGACAACGGCGTTGGCCTAAATATTTGCTCTGCTAATTTCCTTATTGAGTTAGGCTATGGCAAAGATTGCATTGATGCTCGCAAAAAGATTACTATTAAGGCCTATGATGAGGAAGAACATAAATCTAAGGGGCTAGTTGTGTTGCCAATAAGAGTTGGTCCTGTTGAACGAGATGTTGTCTGTCAAGTGCTTGACATTCCTTTGGCATACAATATTCTGTTAGGAAGGCCATGGATCCATGAAATGCAGGTTGTTCCTTCCACATACCATCAGTGCATTAAGTTTCCCTTCCGAGGATTTGAAGTGACTATACCTGCTAATACACGCTATGATTGCAATGCCCTCACAAAATCTGCTGACATCTTTGTGCCTACCAACAGAGAATCTATTGAACTCCTTGAGGATAAATTAAAAGAAATGGAAAAGAGTTTGACACTCAAAGAAACTGATATGGGAGGATATCAGATTGAACCTATGCTATCTATTACATCTTTGCCTTTATCTCCTCGTTCTTTTGGGAGACCTTCTGAGAGCCATAAACAAAGTATGGTGGCACCTTTGTACAAGCCACAGTACCATTAGAAGAAGAAGCTGAAAACAGAGCTATCAAAGCTTGGATCTATAAAGGAGAAGAGAATTCTGAAAATACTCCTCCTTATGACATAAAACCTAAGCAATATGGCAAAGGTTTATCTATTATGCAACATTTTGGCTACAAAGGAAATGGTCCCATAGGTGTGAATCATAAGGGCTTGATTGCACCACTTAAAGCTATTGGTCATAGAATACACGACTCTACAGGTATAGGCTTCCAGAAACTCACATTCCAACTAGGAATAAATAAGTTTGTACCTTGAGAAGATAAGAAACCAACACCTGAAGAAACATCTAACCTTGAATCCTGAAGGTTAAGCCTCGTTCTGGGGATATCCTTGTGAAAGATGTCAATATAACCAGTGTCTTGGCAATCTAACCTAGATATTGGGGGACTAAGCTTCGTTCTGGAGATAGTCCTAAAATCTCTATTGATTATCTTGTTGGATAGGTATCGGGGAAATCTAACCCTGACTCCTGAAGGTTGAGCCTCGTTCTGAGGATAGTCTTGTTAAAGCTATCAAATCTATTTAGGTATCAGGGCATTCTAACCCGAATCCCTGGGGATCAAGCTTCGTTCTAGAGATGATCCTTGAAAACTCTATTTGACCGATGTCTCGACAACCTAACCTAGACTTCAGAGAGTCAAGCTTTGTTCTGGAGATGGCTCTGAAATCTTTGCATCATCAATTTTCAAATCTATTCTTCTATGCTTCAGGCATTAGACTATTCTTTGAATCAATGTGTTGCTCGCACATCGATTCAAAGAGGGGCAAAATGTAACACCCCAAAATTGGCATCTTGTAACCCTAACCAATTTTGTTGCATTTGTCATTCTTCCAAATCATTAAAGTCCTATTGTACTAGGCAATTCTGAGTTTTAACTACTCTACTTGACCTAAGTGTCAAATGCAGAAAATCCTAAATATGTATTAATCATACATCATATTTAATTCATAAATATCTATTGGCTAAACAAACCTTATGATCGAATTAATTTAATTATAAAGTCCTAGCACTTTAATTAAATTAAATTTACCCTCTTTAGCTAAGACACATAAAAAGGGAATTAAATGATATTTAATTATTAAATAAATATCCTCATTTTCAATAATTGAATTTAATTATTCAGATAATTGAGAAAAACCTATTTATGAGGTCATATTTATTTAATTAATTGGATATTCTCTCAAAAATCTTTCTTCTGTTTAGAAATAGAATCTTTGAATTAATTGTGCTTTAAAGAGAAAGAAAACAATTAAAATCAAATAAAACAGTTAAAATCAAAGAAAAAAAATAGTTAAAGCAGAGAGAGAAAAATTTATTGTATTCTTTTAAATAAAGCTTTCTATTCTGAACTGGCTTTTCTATCTATTTTATTTCAAAGAGGAAAGTTTCTATTCTGATCATCTCTGAGTCTATAAAAGAACTCTCATTCCTCATTCAAAACCCCCATTCATTTTCATGCATTGTTAGAATACTGAATTATTGTCACATTTCTTGATAATTTTATATAGAGTAATTTCATTATTGCAATAAGATAGTTTCAATTCCTAGAATAATTGCATTGAAATCATGTCTTAGATTAATCTCACATCTTTCATTTCTTAGAATAATATTGCATTGTATTGCATTCATGGAGAAAAATCCTTCGTTCCTAGATTGGTCTATCGTTGTGAGACTCTCGTTCTGAGAGCTATTTTGAAAACCTTGTATGGATAGAAGGCAACAGGTCAAATCATGCAGGCAGACAGGATGAATAATCTCATATTCAGTCTTGTGTATATCTGGTGAAGAAGGACTATGTTGAAGTGTATGGTGAGTTAACAAGGCCAAATTTACCACATACAGAAGGTATATTTTCTATATACACAAATGGCGCTCACTGTGGGGCTTCAGGCCTCTAATTTTTGTTTTACATCTTAATTTGCATGTTTGTATTTCTTCTTGTTACATTTTGTAGTTTGCAGGTAAAGTGAGGCCTATGAGGTAAATGTTCACATGTAGAAACAACAAAGCCATGCCTAAAAATCCTTCTTTCACCGCGTACCAAGCCAAAAGTGACGCCTTTGACAGTAAAGTCATGCATTTAAACAGTTAAATCATGTTTGTCATCTTTCTTTTACCGCATTCTATCTTTCCTACTACGCACTTTATGTTGTGTTTTTACGCATTTAAAAGTTATTTCACGCCTGATCTATGTTAAGTAGCACATAGTAACTTGTTAAATGCTGCATACAGTACTTTAAAATATCGCATAAACAACAGTAAAAAATCACATATTAGTTGTTAAATGACGCGTAGTGCTCTTGAAGTTTTTCAATTTATAGCTTATTAAAATCATAAAATTAATACTCTGTGTTTTCTGATTTACAGATGAGAAGACATCTGAAAGTACAAAAACCAGAGCAGAGAATTTGCAAAGAGAACAAAGAGGTAAAAATCCTTATAAAGCATGCAAAAGAAATTCAAAATTTGTCCCTTTTGGAAATCCTGGGAGAAGAAGAGGAGCTTTTTGAGAATTTTGTCAAAATCGTTAAAGCTTATAAAACAAATTTTCCTACATTGAATTAATACTAAATTTGTTAGGATCTTTAAGGAATTTGCAAATTTAGAGAGGATCCTTTAATTTTTTCTTTTCAAATTCTTTGTTTTTCCTTCATTGTGTTGGTTGCGTTGACTAACTTTGTTGGAGGAGAAGGAGAGGGAACTATCGCCACTAGGTGAGTTAAAAAATAAGAAAAATACTAAAAAATGCACCTAGCCTTTGCTAGCTACATAAAGAGTTATTTTTCTTAACAAGCCTGCATTTTTCTTAAATTGTGGCATTCACTTTTCAAAACTAGTCTAATTAGTAGCCTATTATTGCTCACCAAAAAAGACATTAGGCCTATGATCTTAACTCTTGTAGTTGATCAAAATACCAAACATGTCAGATTTGGGGATAGAAAGAAAGGCTAAGGAATGAACCAAACATTTTCTTTTTAAAACCTCCTTGTCAAGAGGTTGGAATTCATATTTGTTAAATGTGTTTGGAAGAGAAGAAATTAGTAGGGATATGTTCTTCACTCTTTGAGTGAATCAAAATCCTAAACCTACCTATTTGATTCATTTCTTGCTTTAATAATAACATGTTAGAGCTATAGAGCGCCTGCCTCCTAAGTACATCCTTACGATGACTATGAGAGGGAACGACCCAAGTGGGAGGCAATCACTTTAGCCGTGATAAAATCCAACCCACTATAATATAAACGCATTCATTGTCAAAAGGGTGAGTGATAAATAGGTGTTGAGAATTTTCACCTCCTCTAGTAGTCCTTCGAGATTGCGCAAAATCACATTTTTATGTGTGTGGGAGGACTTTGTAATGAGGGTATAAGAGACTCGTCATTTTTTTGAACAAAATTACATTAAAACTTGGTTAAGTAGCAATCTTACCTCTTAAATCCATGTTAAGAGCCAAAATTGACCTTAGGTAGCTTGTTTGGAAGTTTTTTTTGTTAAGACCCGTGATAACATCCTAGAACATACACTTTGTGTGGTTTAGGATAAAGAAACAAAATTTTCTATGTGTGTTGTGTTTGTTTATACATTTTCAAACAAGAAAGCATCCTGGAAATCTGATCACAAAATTTAATTTTTTTTAAAAATCCATCAAACAGTGATAGATAAATTTTTCCTGGTTCAGTAATGCCCATAAACCTTCTTGTCACGCGTATCAACTATTTTGTGGGGCCTAACAATCCAAGTGACGTGTACCAATTTTTAAACTATACATGGTCATCTTCCAAGTGACACATACAACTTTTAAGTGTCGCATATCAACAATCAAATAACGCTTACTAAGTTTCAAAGTTGTGTGTAACATCATTCTGGTGAGCGCATAAACAATTATCAAGTCTTGCAGCCCAACAATAAAACAACATGTACAGACTAAGAAAGTTAAACAAGGGGTATTTTCTGAGGGTTTGGAAGAATTTTGAAAACACATTTGGATACCCTTTTCAGAGTTCTTTCTGACCAATCTATCAGATAGATCAAATTCCTCCAAATATCTATGATGATGATGTTAGAGTAATCAGTTTACTCTTTTTCGGCTTATGCTTTCTCTTAGGTACATATAATTAATACTTTATATTAATTATATTGCGCATCCTAGCTCTTAGGTTTTAGGGTTTGTTCACCTTTATAAGGTCAAACTTTGTAATTACTCTTCATTAATTCAGATTATAATTTAGCTCTCA
>MU225138.1:1656369-1687071 GCA_018584345.1 Thuja plicata | reverse complement strand
CAGGAGTGGAAAGAGGGACAGAACAGGGGAGAAGCCATGTCAAGATCAGGAACCCATTCAAGGTGCTTGTCATGACCCCAAACCACTTACTCAGAAGGCTAAACATGTCTACAATGGAAGTGCTTCCATTTTCTGACTATACAAAGATAAACAAAACCAAAAGATCAAAATGGATGAAGTTCTATTTGAAATATGGATTCAACAACAACATTACAGTTTTTGATGAGGTATTGATTTTTTTTGAGTCATGTCTTTTTAGTTAATCAATGATGTTTCAACTAGATTAGTAATGATGAAAGCATGACATCTTTTCTTGATTGCTGTGTGACTATTTTACGATTAATTCTTTGAAGTATGTGATTTTGTCTAAGGACATGACCATCCAAGAGTCATTGAGGACATTTTTCATGTGGAAGAGATTCAATCTTTGCTTGTTTACGCAAAAGGATACCTGGGTCATTTAGATCTTCCATATCTTAATGCCAAAATCCACTTGCAACATTGAATCTGATGAAAGAGGTATTCATATTATCATGGTTTGCAAATCTCACTAGTGAGCGTTGTACCCTTTTCAGGTCCCAAAAAGCTCAATGATGAAAAATAATCCATGCATTCTTTTGCAAAAGTGACAGTTAGCTGCATTCATATAGATTAGTCTTGCATTTTAGTTGTTATGGGATTTTCCCAAAAGGGGGTGGAAGTTAATCATGGTTACATCATCAAATGTGTGATCCATTAAATGATCAATGCTACATCAAGGATATCATTACTATGCATCTACTCACCTAGAGGCAACCTACCCATCTGATCATCTAGAGGAAATCTAACTTTGTCCATCACCTGTACCTATATCTACACTTGAATCATATCAAATGACCATAGCTATAAGCCTCCCACCATTAATGTTCCAGAGGAAAGTCTTTTTTTCAATCAAATCAAGAATCAATCAGTCAAATCATCCAATTGATCATTTAATGTCAATCATTTATCCTATCATCCTTTTGCTCATCTTGAGCGCATCAATTTGTTCATTTCTCTAGATCTTAAGAGCGAATTATCAATTTATCAAATCAATCCATCAGGCTACCTATCCTATCAGATTGACATCAATACACCATCAACCAAGTGATTCTGACTGACATCAAGTGTTATCAAAACATCATCACCTTATCTAAAACATCAAAAACATTTTCTATATCATAGCTATTGTCATCTTCTCTCATAACCGAGGCATTTTCAAATTGATTTTATCGGGAAGCAAATCAAAATTTCCCAAACTCAATCAAATCATCCAAATTATTTCGATTCATTTCCCGAGGGGGCATCATATCTATAGCATATCAACATCAAGGACTCATATCGAGTTTTCTTTTCAAATCAGGGGCAATGTCTTATCAATCAAACCTGCATCATCCACATCTGGGGCATTAAAATTTTCAATCGTTAACAGTGGGGCATCAATCAAATCAGGGTTTCACATCAGGTAATTCATTTTGCATCAGGTCATCAAATCAGATCTATCATCCATTCAATTCAATCAAATTAGATCAATCAGATCAGTCAATCAGATCAGGACATCGATTTTCTTTGAATCAATGCGTTTCACACATCAATTCAAAGAGGGGCATTTGTAGACACCTAAATTTGGTTAGGTATACTTAATCAAATCAAATGGTAATTTATCAAATCAAAAGGGACTAAATCACATTAAAATCAAAGGATCAATTAATAAATATATCAATTAATTAAATCTAAGCCTAAAAGAGATTATTCATAGCTATGCAATTGACTTAATCAATTAGTTATATAGTTTAAATCAAAAATCAAATTCAACCTATTCCCTTACATGGCTAATTTAATTAATAACATCCTATTTTCTTTCAACAAAGGAGACAAGAATTTGAAGAGCCAGTGAGAATCAATAATTGAAAGCACATGGATCACTCCAAACTTTGCAATCTTGATCACTCATTTGACCCTTTAACATCCTCACCACTCAATTTGTCTCTTTGTCCCAACCTTTGAGACCAACATTTAAATGGTCTCTCCATTTGAAACCATTTGAAAGCCTTCAACTCAACCAAACTTTGATCATGATCAACTTAACTCTACCCACTACCCTTGGGAAATCCTATAAATACCAAGTATTTTTAGAGCATTACTAATCCTAGACATTCACGAGCAATTGCATCTACACTATAGAGAAATCACTTTGAGATCATAGCATTTTAAACATAATAGTGAGTTTTGAGAGCAAAATTGAATGAATTGCATGACAATTTGAGGAATTTGAGAGCTAGATTAGGCTTATCAAACATCATTTCTCATTCTAGGACTGTCACTAATGGAGATTAAGGCTGAGAGCTTCATTAGCATGCTTAGTTAGATTACCATGGAATGCTTGTTGTTTATTTGTCACTTCTTTGCTTAAATTTAGATTATCTTTCCATAGAATCAATATATTTCAAACTATTTTCATGAAGGTATAGTTTCTATATACACATTATATAAAAGGGAAAATATGTTAACCAACAATTTTTGGCGACTTCGCTGGGGACACAAACGACAAGAAAATTTAACTAGTTGCTTGTTATGAATCAAGATGGTGTTGTCGCATGAAAATATTGTTCTAGTACTCCAACAGAATCTTGGTTTTCAGGATACCCAAGAAGATATAATTTCAGAGTTGAACACTTTGGCTTGGAGGTGTAGATGAAGTGCTCAACAATATTACCAAGTTAACCATGTCCTTGAAGAAGAAGAAGAGTTTGGAGAACTTTTAAGAAGAGCTCCTATTGGTCATAACATGGTTGTAATCGAGAGGCTAGTTATCATTCCAAGAAGGAATAGGAAAAATATCGCACATATCCAAGATCATATCAATACAAATAATTAGCTACTAAAAGCTGGCTGGAAGAAGATATACTCCTCATTTTCTTCCAGTTCCTTGTCATCTAATTCCAGAATTTTTCTTATTAACCCAATCTTTATTTTTTCCTCCTCTTCATTTGCCTCTCCTTCTGCCACATATTATTTCCCAAATAGTTGGCTAATTCCCATCATGTCATATACTGCTTCTAGCTCCACAGGAGTTTGCCCTTCATGTACACTCTCCATGATCTCACCTTCCTCTATGTTATTAATTTGCTTATGCAAACTTTTGCCCTTTTGCATGATTTTACCCCCATAAACTTCATCCAGACATGCCAACTCTCTCCTCACTTCTTCCTGAAAGGAGCTCACATCATTTAATAATTGATTCAGTGTTTCTTCACTTTTTGCTAATATAGAACTAACATCCTTTTGTGCAATTGTCATATTTGGATCTTTAGCATGCTACTCAGGGACACAATTCTCTATTGTAAATCCTCTTATATATTATGTATTAAATTTTAAGTTAATCTCCTAATTTTGTTGAAACTGAATATCCTTTATGCCAACATCCTCTTTTGCCTTGCCTTTTCTTGTGGTTACATTTCCAAAAATAGGTCCATCGTAAAATTCAGGGCTCACAAAATAGGTTTCCACCCCTGTTATGATTTCCAAAGGCTCTGGCTCTGTATAATCTGTATCTACGTTAATCAATAACTTAACCTCTTTCGAATATTGAAAATTCTCTTCACCTATAAAATACCCTAAAGTATTACCTATCTCTTTTAGGGTATTCATGTGAAGCAATTCTATAGGAAGGTTTGTTGTCCTGACCCATTTGGGAAATCTCATTGGTTTATATTGTTTAGCACCAAATTTGGGTTGCCAATCAAGAAAATGAAAACTAAAACCTTTATAAATAATTGGATCTCCATTCAGAAGTTCATTTTGTTAATTCCTCTTTAATATCTAAGAAAAGAAAGTTATCTGATAGGATAGTAATACTTACCTGGATCGGAAACGCCCATTTCTACCATCTTGCAATACTTTCTACAGATTGCCCAAAATCACTCACTTTACAAATAAACCGTGTTTTTTTTACAGTGTCCCCATTTTGCCTCCATCGTATTATGCATGATAAATGTTTTGTAATCACCTCTCTGGAGCAGACAGTTCATCCTTTGATTTATCATTTCCTTAGGTTTGTTTGCGATTTTTGTAGAACAAGCTCTTGATTTATGGGCTTTTTTGATGTGTGATGGACATGAATGAGCCGAGGATTCTCTTGGTGGTAGGGTTTAGGAGCGGGGGGCTTCAAATTTTTTGAGGCATTATGGTTCCTTATTTATTTTATGCCCTACTGTTTGTTCCTCATGAATCAAGCCCCTTTTTATTTCGAGCAGAATTCTGTTAGCTCCTGTGGCGTATGTTAGAATTTGGGTTGTGAGGGATCAACCAAATTCCTTTTCTCTGCTCCTTTTTATTCTCAACAAATCTTCCTCTGCTGCCGTTGCATATGTTTCCTTTCTGCTAATCTTTTAGTGTTTTCTTTGTTTTTTCCCAGGACAATCTACCATCCTTGATCGAAGGGCTGCATCAGTTGGAGGCATTTTTCCTCTTGTTCCTAGTTTTTAACAATTCACATTTATTCGCATTGCAAAGTAGAGTGCTTTTTTTAATATTATAACATATAATCCGATTGATAACCTATCTTCACTCCATTATCGACCAATAAAATTATTTTTAAACACATATTCATAATTCTTTTTAAATAATAAAATATATTGATAAGTAGGAGGTATTTCCTACAAGTCAAATTATGATACTATTATCAAGATTCAACTTCGTAGTTTTTTGAGTCAAACTCATTAATCCGTGTGATACGAGTAGTGGTAGACAAGAACCTATCTCTCATAAGAATGAATGATACACCCAACACTCATTGCATCTAAATGAGGCTCACACAATGAAACATTTTAGCCTTCCCAAAATACCATATACTTTATTTAGAAAATAAACAACAAATTAAATATATTCAAGTCCAACAGTCCTCTTTCGAATCTTCTAAAATCTTAATTAAAAATGTGTAAATACAATGCCATGACCATTAAATTTAATAACTTTTCCTTGGGACTCTTAGAAACCGCTCAACCTAAGGAGCTGACACAGTGATCACCTACAAACTAGGGGTTTACAATGGATGGTAGCCCCACATAAACAAACACATGTTCGTCTTCCCTTGGTGCTCGGAAAATGGTGGTCCCAACGAGCGAATGGTAGCTGATGCTGCCAACTCGCAAACACGAATAAAGTCAATACAGAACACCCTAAAAAAGAAGTGTTATTACACTTTAAAAAAGAAGGAAATATACGTGGTTATGTTGGAATATACCTCCTCCGTTCCCACGCGAATAAGAAGACCGATTATAAAATAAAATAAAATAAAATCATAACTCCGGAATAACAGAATAGAGAAGAGCAGGACACAGGTCTTTTTGGTTTGTGGGTGTTTCAGGCCATTATACGGAGAAGAGCTCTGTTGTTTTGTTCAGCCATGGCTATTACATCAGAGCAATCCAGAAGATCAATGCTACCAAGCTTTTTATATTCCTCCTCCTCTTCTTCTTCGATTGTGTCTGATATTGTATTGAATAGGAGGAATGTTGTAAAAGAAAATGTGAATGGCGTCTCTTCTTCTGCTCCCCGAAAGACATTTGTTGTGCCGGCTGCCAGTGAGCCGGGGAAGATAGCCATGTATTCACCGGCTTTCTATGCCGCCTGCACCATGGGAGGCATTCTCAGTTGTGGTCTTACTCACACTGGCGTAACCCCTCTCGATCTTGTCAAATGCAATATGCAGGTAGATGCTTAAATTTTGACTCTTTTGTATTGGAATTTGTTATTCATTTTCATATCTTGCAGGTGCAGATATCAAATTCTTCTTTTTTCATTTGGGGAGGTTGTTGAGATCTATGAGCTGGGATGTAAATCAGTTTTTTGGGTTATTGGTATTTGTCTGATGTTCTGTTGGTGGAGATTCAAAATGTTTTTTAATTGTGTACGGGGTTTGGAGGTTGAGATCTATGTTAATCTTTTCATGCTGTGTGCATGTACACCAATTTCTGGTTTATGGTTATTTTATTCTTATTTTTCTGTTGAGAATTTCGAATTGATTTGTTTTGTGCATATGTGTATACGATTGAGATCCGGGTTATTTAAAATTTTCATGTGGGTGGGGATGTAAGTCAGAATGTTTTCTTATGAGTATTTTTAAATAGTTTGTTTGAGGCGAGGGAAACTTTATTTTTTGTATACAGTGGGATAGGTTGTTGAGACCTAACTTGGCTCAATTTATCATGTGATTGTGGATTTAAATCAATTTTTTTGTTTAAGGGTATTTGATATGCTTTGACATCTCTGTTGAAATCTATATATGGCTGTTTGGGTATGTTTTTGAGATCTACGCTTATTTGATTTGTCATCTGGGTGGGTATATTGAATTTTTATTCTTTTCTTATGAGTTTTGGCGTCTAGGTATTTTGCATTTGGTAGGCCGTTGAGATCGTTGTTAATTCAAAATTTCATTGGTGTGCGGATTAAAAAGGTTTTTGGCTTACTGCTTATCCATAAATCTTCAACTCCATTCAAAATTCTGATCTGAGAACTTGGGTATTCGCATTTAATTAGGTCATTTAGATACATGATAACTTGATTTTCTATAAGTCTGGGGATTAAATCTATATCTTGTTAATTTGATAAGTCTCCGGTTCTCTGTTAAATCTGAATCTGGGATTTTTGATATCTAATAAATCTTGGATCGATGATCTGTTAAAAATAAATTTTTTTTTTTCACATTGCAATTACTCATTATGGATTTGTTTATAACTTTATATGACTATGAGCATCGCCCAAGATACCTTAAATTCTATTAAGCATTCCTGGAGGTTCTGGTGAGTAATCATGTCATTTGATAGAATTTTTCTTAAAACAACTAGTCATATGGGTCAGGCTCTGGCTGTCTTTGTATCCAACGTAATCCTTTTGAAGCATCTTGGTATTTGAGAAAATAGTTAAGTATCTAGATATCTGAGAAGACGTTTATCAGGGCTCTTGTCAGATTGCTGTTATTAAGCGTATATTTATCTTTTAAATCTCTTTTTTTCTACTATTTTGTCCGATGACTAGGGTTGTCTATCTTGGGTAGGACTGCATTTTTTATTTTTGATCAAATAATGAGGGTTCTCTAGGGGCACTCACCCATGAAACATATATATGAAAGTAGATACAAGAGAGGCTTAAGGCCTTTGAGCTACAAGGCTTAATCCTTAAGAGCCCAAAGTCATAAAAAGATAGCAACCCAGACATATACAAAAATAGTGCAACTTAGATCCTGAAACATAGATTGCATTTGGCATCAAAAAAACCAAAGAGATACACAGTTATTGCCAAGGCCTTGTTGGCACCCAGATCCTTTGCCACATCAGCTACATCAGATGTCCAAACAAACCCAGCTTCTGTTACCCCAGCAGCCCCATGAGGAAGATTACTACCTTCTCAGCCCTCAGAGTCTTGATAAGCATCCACTTGCACAAGAGGAAAAAGGACCACTGGGAAAGAATCTGGTCTCTGCACGATTGTCATGCTGCAAGGAGAAGGGATATGCCAAATTTAGGTTGCCATTCTTGTGAGTAACATACAAATCTTCCAGTACTGTGGAGAAATCTGTCTAGAAGAACCGTTATTTCCACCAATTTGTCTACTACTCTGTCAATCTCCCCCTTTAGATACAGGGAGCCTCCTGAATGCAAGGGCAAAATTCACACACCTCAAAATCCCCCTCCACACCCTTGATAGCATCCTGCAGCTCCACTGACCCCAACAGTACTAACAAAATAACTCAATCCTGTACAGCAGCATTTGGTACTAAGACTTCCAACTTGGCTAGAAAGTTCTCTGCAATGAACTGTGTTGTCTGTGGAACACCATTGTTAGCCAACCCATCCTGCCCCAGAACACCCTTAATCATCTGCAATGATGCTGTGTTGGGCAAGGTGAAAATTGCCTTCAGACAGTGGTTGGACACCACTCTTCTCCAATGAATATTACTTCCAGCCCATGGCATGGTGAGAAAGTCAGAAGAAGGCCAGAGATAAAAAGCCAATTGAAATACCAACCAACATGAGCAGTATTGAGGTCTCAATAATTCTCATAGGTGCTGATCACATATACTCATGTCATATGCATGGAGTTAGATTTCTTCCACAACCTTTATCAAGGATACTATATTCCCTGCAAACCAATGTCAATCATACACAACCTAAATAAACTAAGTTAGAAAAAAGGACCTGACATTGATGGCCTAGAGTTGGCAAGGGCAGAAGCCTTTTATATCCTTAAAGCCAACCCATGCATCCACTTGATTACTGAGTTCTGTTGTAATGAGAGACAAGCCCCATCTCCTTATTCACCAAGGAGTCCACTAGCTTGTTACAATCTCTCTAGCAATGCACAGAGAAGACATCATGCAAATTCTTACAGAGGTCAACAACATCCTTAAAAGAGTACTTTGAGTTTTCAGCGCCTATCAAACTTTGTAAGGATCTTATCCAATATTGATGTCACCAAAATCAAATCCCTGTCTACAATAACTTCCTAGAGTTGAGTGTAACTGCCAATTTCAACCCTTCCACCAGGACTTTGCATACTGCCTCATTATTAGACTTGTTACCGAGAAATAATGAAGCACATTTTGCAAAGGACCTTTTATCACCCCTTAGCACACACCCAATCGTAGGTTATAAATTGGTGTCTGCTAAAAGCCTGTGGCATGCACATGGGTCTGAAAATAATTTTATGCAATTCTAGGCATCTGAGCAAAACTTATGCCAAGCATTTAGGCATCCAATTTCATGTCTCCTAAGACAATAAATTCTGTTGTACTTGGAAATAATAATATTTAGGGCCTAGGCATCTCAATGATGGCTGAAACTTGAAGTTTAAGTTTATTTCTTAAAAGTCTTTGTCAACTTCAAATTTATGGGCATTTTAAAATATCCTATAAAAACCTAAACCTTGGTGGTCTTTTTTTTAAACCTCGTATTCATCTGTCTCTTTAAATATTTATATGTTGTCATCAGAATCTTACAAGAACTGTGTCATTTCATTGTATATTTTAGTTGAAAAACTATGGTTTCTTAGCTTGCCAATTCAAAATCATTTCTCATGGGGTGCCTGACATATCTACTAATATCTTTATTATTTCATCTGAATCTTGTGCAAAACACTTGATTTTGGTATGTCTCACTTGTTAAAATTTGTACTTGGAGATTTAGTTCGATGCTCCCAATTTTAAGGGTTGATTAAATGCGGAAGAATTGTTGGTTTGGATTAGTGAAATGGACAAATATTTTGAGTATGAGAATACTAAAGAAGATCAAAAGGTCAAGTGTGCACACGCATAATTGAAAGGACACACATCCCTATGCTGGGATCACTGAAAAATAGATAGGCAACAAAGAGGGAAGGACAAAATCAAATCATGGAATCAAATGGTTACAACAATAAAGTCAAAATTTTTGCCGGAAAACTATCAAATCAGTTTGTTTAGAAAGCTCCAAAATTTGCAAAAGGAGAGCAATGTTGAGTACACTGAAGAATTCTACTGGTTATGTATAAGAACTGGTTATCTAGAAGATGATACTGAGCAGGGTAAAGATACTCTAAATGACCTATGCATATCCATCTAGGATGAGATAAGTCTAAGATATCAGGTTCGCTGGTCCTAGGTCCCAGTATCGGTCCGGTTTGCACTGGGTCCTAGTCCTGGTCTGGTCCGACAATGGGTCTGGCCAAGGTTCGCTCTCGGGCAGGCCGGTTCATTTGGGATGAACTTGCAATGAACCCGGGCGGACCAACTGTGACCCATGTGGAAAGGCGCTGAAAACAATTTTTTTTTGCTACGATTTTAACTTTTTTTTGAAATCCACAACCCTAAAAAGTGACTTCAAAAACACTGAAGTTGGTTATTTTTGGTCATTTGTTGTGCAAACAGCTGGTTTTCTCTAGAAGGTTGAGTAAGAGGGAGTTGAGATCAATTTTTGAAGCTTGATCAAGTGTTTCAGCTTCATTCCTACTCATTTGCAAGTTTCTGTTGGCTGAAAGAGGTAAGTTTTTTTTCATTTTATTTTGTTTTTGTTTGATCTTAAACTTTTTGATTGAATGTACCTATTTTATTTTTTTCCATTCTATTGTTTTTGTTTTGAATATGTTTATAAATTTCTTGCCAGAGGAACTAGAATGACATCTACCTCTTTCTCCATAGGCACAAATGCACAACAGAAAAGAAATCCCAATTCTCTCCTACGGAAATATGCTGATATAATAAAACCACTTCCAGGAGGTGGGGGATTCCGTTGGAAATGTCGGGGATGTGATGCAGAATGTAATAGTTCATATTATCACGTGGTAGGCCATTTATGTGGATTCTTCAGAAGAGGAGTCAAAAAATGCCTCGGAAAAAATGATGTACCTATACCAAATGTGATAGTGTTACAATATATTATGGAGCACGAAGGAGAAGAGAGAGAAACACATAGACTAAATATGCCCATTAAAAACAATCAAATGGAACGCAACTCCCATCTAATCCGTATATAGTGGTAGAAGAGCACCCATTTGTTAGTACCACAACTGAGCTTGAAAGTGAAGCACCCATTGCATGTCAAAGAAAGGGACCTTTGGAAAGTGCATTTCAAAGTGAGAGTCAAGACATTGCTGACCAAGATGTATATATGCAAATGGGTTGGCTTTCAATGTTGTTCGCTCCCCATATTGGAAAAAGATGTTGAAAAGTGTGAATAAAGCTCTAAAAGGGTATAAGAGCATGATTTATGAGAAGGTATGCGACACCTTGTTGGAAAGAGTGGTTAAGGGGGTTGAAGATGCATTGAAGCCCATAAGAGAATAATGGGTTGAGATAGGTGCATCCATTGTTTCAGATGGGTGAAATGATTCAAAAAATTGTCCCTTGATCAATGTAAGTGGGGTAGTGACTTGGGGAGTTCCAAGTTGATTGTGATGTAAGTGGGACAATGACTAGGGGAGTTCCAAGTCAAGAGGGCAAACCAATAGCTTATTTCAGCAAGAAGCTAAATGATGCAAAATGAAAGTGCTCCAACCATCTATGCAATTGTGCAAACACTGAAGAGGTGGAGACATTATTTGCTACCAAAGGAGTAAGTGCTATACACCGACCATCATGCATATTGCAATTCATCAATAGTCAAGGTAAGTTGAGTGAAAAACATGTGAAGTGGGTTGATTTTCTACAAAGATACTCTTTTGTTTTGAACATAGATGTGGCAAATCAAATAGAGTTGTTGATGCATTGAGTAGGAGGTGTTTATTGTTGAATGAGATGAGAGTGAATGTTGCTGCGTTTGATTGTATGGGAGAGTTGTACGAGGAAGATGCAAATTTCAAAGAAGCTTGGATAGAGTGTAAGAGTCCAATTGGAACTGATCGATATCCATGGTTGGATTATTTTATACAAGAAAATTTATTGTTTAGAGGGAAGAGATTGTGCATACCTCAAGGTTCAATGAGGGAAAACTTGATGAAGGAAAGACATAGTGGGGGTTTGAGTGGACAAGACATTAGTATAGCTGAATGAGAACTACTATTGGTTGGGGATGAGGGCAGATGTAAAAAGAATGGTACAAGGTTGCTGGATATATCAACATGCTGAAGGAGTGAAGCAAAATACCGGATTATACTAGTGATTGCTAGTATTGGAGAGACTATGGGAATGCATGAGCATGGATTTTGTTTTGGGGCTGCCATGACCACAAAGAGGTAATGATTCTGTTTTTGTTGTAGTGGACAAATTTTTAAAACTGGCTCATTTTGTACCATGTTGCAAGTTTAGTGATGCTTCCCATATAACCACATTGTTTTTCAAAGAGATTGTTCGGTTACATGGCTTGCCAAAAAGTATTGTTTCAGACTGATACAAAATTTGCTGGACATTTTCGGCATACTTTGTGGAAGAAAATAGGAATCCAATTGAATTTTAATTAAGCATACCACCCTCAAACCGATGGTCAAACTGAAGTTGTCAATCAAAGCTTGGGAAATTTATTGAGATGTTTGGTTGGGGATTAGCCAAATCAATGGCATTTGATGTTGGTACAAGCAGAGTTTGCATATAATAATTCTATAAATTGAATTGTGGGAAAGGGCCATCTTAAGTAGTTTCTGGGTACAGCCCAAGGGGTGTGGATGAGTTGACAAATAGTGCAGATTTGAGTAGAAAGAGTGTTGCGGCTGAAGATTTTGCTAAGTACATTCATGATTTGCAAAAAGAAGTGAGGGAGAACTTGTAGAAGAGTGCCATGAATCGCAAAGAGCATGCTAATAAGCATCAAAGAGTGCAAGAATTTGAGGTTGGAGAACTGGTAATGGCCCATCTACAGAAGGAAAGGTTTCCACAAGGAACTTGCAATATGCTGAAATGGAAGAAGATTGGTCTGTGCAAGGTTTTGTGGAAGTTCTCATCAAATGCATATGAGATTGAGCTTCCAATTGGGATTGATATTTCTCTAATATTTAATGTTGCAAATTTGTATAAATACCATGGAGGTGAATCAAGTGAAAAACAGGGTATAGTTTCAGATTTGCTGGATGTATCAGAATGGGCACATCAACTGTTACAGAGGAAATTTGAGAGGATTGATCAGGTCATTGATTCTCGGGTCGCCAAAAGGACAAGAAGAAAGGAGTCTTGGGTATATCTTGTTCGTTGGAAGGACCATGCAGCAAATGAGGCTTCTTGGGTCATTGCTTTAGATTTGGCAAAGCTTGGGATTCAGGTTCTAGTCTGCCAAAATGTTCACGAGTTACACACTCATGGAACATTTCTGTACTCGTAGTATTTGGTGCCGAAACATTGGGGTAGTTTGGCTATCTTGCTCAATCTTTAATTTTTTTTTTTGGTTTCTAGACAATTGGGTTGAAGTTTTGGTTTAATTCATTTCCGGTCTGTGTTTGTAATCCATCTTCAAGATTGTTTGACACTTGTCCAAATTGTTTAGCTACTATGGCTGCGTACAAGTGCCCATTCATCAGTTGCAAACAAGGGCAAACCAAAAAGACAGCGATAGTTTGTGCAAAAACAGAGGAGAAGAAAAAATGTGAAAGGACGGTAGAAGAAAGGTCATAGCAGAGGTTTGGATGCTGTGTGGATAGAGAGGAAGTCTTTGGAATGGTGCATGAGTGTCGAGGACAGCAGATTGCTGTGTAGGAGATTGTGTTGCTAATAAACAGAGCACTCACTTCCTGGAAGCTGCGCAAGAAAAATGTACATGACCGATATTGGTGGGAAATGGAATAAAAAAAATTGTAGTGCTGAAAGAGCAAGTGCATAGAAGATTTATGGTGATGCAGGGATAGAGTGAAGGCTGCGTGGAAAAGAACTCTGAAATCGGGGTAAAACAGAGTATGAACATTGAGAAAAATTATGTACCAGAATCTTGTAGAATTTGGTGAAGGATTGCTGAACTTGGTCTCAGAGATTGTAATTAACTTCTGGCAGTTTTAATAAAATTTGAACACTGTGATCTTTGATATATTGCTTTGTGTTAGTGTTGGTATTTATTTTGGGAAATTAGCTGCAACTTGCTCTGTTTTAAAACTCAGTGAGTTGAACTGCATCAATTGTTAATCTATCTATTCGTCTAGATGCATATTGAATTTATAGTAAGAAAAATTAACTCAAAGCAATTTTCTCTCTGGCACTTAGTTAATGAATCTGGATATATGCTAAAAATTGCTTCTAGTCATCTATAAAGAATCTCTTTAATCTCTTTTTCTTTGTTTTCCCTGACTGCTATTTTATATGTCACCATATTGTCTCATCTTCAGAAAAAAGCTGTTTATAGCTCCCTTTTTAGATATTATTTCTGGATTCCTTATTTCCTTGTTCACGGTTTCAGTTTGAAACATTTTTTTATCTGTAAATTGCCGTCATTATATTATGAAACAATCTCTTTACTGGAAAAGCTGATCTAAGATTTTTTTGTGCTACTTTCGCAGATGCTATATTAGTTTCCTTATGATTGTGTTCAGAAAATCACAAATTTAGCCTATTCCTAGCTTTAAATTGGCTATCTTTTTTATTTATTTATAAAAATGAAATTCTCCCTAGAAAAATGATGAAATGAAATTATTAATCAAATCTCTTTTTCTTGAGAGAATGGAAGTCTGCCTAGAAAGATTAATGCGAACAAGAGTTGAAATTGGAACTTATTATTATTCTAACTGTGGAATGTTTTTCTGAGTCATCTGTTAATAATTTTTGCAGTATTAGTTTGGACTGATATTTGTTTTCTTTTTTAATTTCACATCAAGGATGTGAAATTATGACCATCATTTGCCATCTTGGTTCATCTTGTTTATTTTTTTCCCTAGTCAGTAAAGTCAGTATATATTGAT
The DNA here is from genome assembly GCA_018584345.1 of Thuja plicata. Lineage (NCBI taxonomy): Eukaryota > Viridiplantae > Streptophyta > Pinopsida > Cupressales > Cupressaceae > Thuja > Thuja plicata. The sequence goes on along the minus strand of MU225138.1, from coordinate 1,672,710 downwards.
TCTTTCTTTATCACTTGCCAAATTTAGAGTATTAAATACCTATTGTTTGTCATGTTGCAATTTTTAGATCAATCCTGCAAAGTACAAGTCAATTTTTTCTGGATTTGGCATTTTGCTTAAGGAAGAAGGAGCAAGGGGCTTGTTCAAGGGTTGGGTGCCAACTTTGTTGGGATACAGTGCTCAAGGTGCCTGCAAGTTTGGATTTTATGAGTTCTTCAAAAAGTACTACTCAGATATTGCAGGGCCCGAGTATGCTACCAAGTACAAGACGCTGATCTACTTGGCAGGTTCTGCATCGGCCGAGTTTATTGCTGATATTGCACTTTGTCCTTTCGAGGCTGTAAAAGTTAGAGTGCAAACTCAACCTGGATTTGCTAGAGGATTGTCTGATGGGCTCCCAAAATTTGTTAAATCAGAAGGAGTACTTGGGTATGTTCCTCAAATCTCTATCATGTTAAGCGTTTTCCAAATACACAGGGCAGACCAAATTTCATTGAATTGTTATGAAATCATTAAGTTTTTGTTGCTGTTTGCAGTCTGTATAAGGGACTTGGTCCACTTTGGGGACGCCAAATACCATGTAAGTATGAAATCTTTGTAATTTCTTTAAAGGTTGTTGAGTATTGATATATAATTAATTGATGTAGATATTTTGGCTTCTAGATAGTGTAATATAGTGATGCTGTTGTTGCATTGTAAAACATCTGGCAGAAAACTGTACAGTCTTTTCATCTATTTTTGGGTATAACTATAAGTTGATTGGTTTTTTAAGAGTCAATTTACTTCCATTCTTGTCAAAACATGAGGGACATCATTCCAAACATGTTCTTTGAGGATTTTTTGGTGCCATTAACAAATAAAAATATGCATTGCCGTGTCATACACATTTACTTAGCCTTCGGTCAAGTATCAGTGCTTCATTTTTCACTTTAATAGTTGCTTTCTGCCTGTTCGCTAATTTTTGTTCTCTGTTTTTTCGTGTAAACTATCAGTATCTATATGTTATGGATTGTCGGAAATTCTGTTCAGTATGCCTATTTGGTGCTTAGAGGATCTTTTACTGTTTTTCAGTGTTTACATAAGTTTTTCTGATATTTGAAAAATAGGGCATTTGTAAAGTATTCTTGCTCCTACACGATATTATCAAAACACCACTATTTTTGAAAACTTTAATAGTGACACCTGAAGGACAGCCATTGCTTTTCAGCTGTTCATTTTGAAATTTCCCTAAATAGGAATATTAGGACAGCTCACAATTTTTCTTCAGATCGACAACATTCAATTATGAACATTTGAAAGTTGAAACCTTATACCATTGTGAGTTTGTTTTAGGTCTGAAATAATGAGTTTATCCCAATAAGGGCCAATATACTCAACCCAGAGATGATGCACGGATAAAGAAGAACAAATAAATCATACAGCAGAATTAAACTCAGTAATAACAATCCTGTTTTAATTTCAGCTGCAATCAATTGGATACAGAATGGTCGATTACATTAATATTTAGCGTTTGGAGTCGCTAATATTAATCAGCCCAGTCCATAGATTTCCAACCATTCATTATATAATATGGGTATTACATAGATGAAACTAGCCAAACTTCTTACTCTTTATCAGCAGATTGATGGAGCCCTCAATATCGGACCAGTTCCAGAAAGCCCTCAATATGCCATTATTCTTTGTCAAGTCTGTAATGCTATCATTATGTATATGTTGTGATGCAATATTTCTTCGCTGCATAGTACTGCGATGTCATAATCCAATGTCCTTCATTGTTGTGATACTATTATTCTTTGTAGCATACAACTACAATTCCATAATTCATGACATCGCTGCAATGGCATTGATTTGTGCCCTTTTAATGTTGTGATCTGTCCATGTGGTGAATTGCTGTTACTGTGATTCTGCTTATGCTGCACGGCAGTGTTTACTGTTATTGTTATGTTTTTATGCAAGTTCAAAGTGGTCTGGACATTTAGCATTTCGTATATTTTTTCAATCTTTCTTTTTCCTGTTTACCTTAGTTTCTGTTTTGCAGTGTTATTTGTTGTTGTTTTGCTTTTGTGAGGTTTTCTGCCATGAAATTGATGGAAATCTGAGTTATTTTTTGGACTAGTTAAATCTGATGCCAAGTCATCAACCATGTGTCTCAAATGCCAAGTCAATACAATGCCAGTAGAATTGCAACTTAAAGCTTTGTTGCTAATTTGATAGCCATGATGACAAGATTGCTATGTTGAGGCATGTTTACAGTTTTACAGTATTTTTGCACCACTTCAGAGAATTGAGGCTCACCACAACAGTTTTTTGTGATATTGGTTATATTTTTAGAGTTTTTTACTGAATTGGTATAATTGTGCTTTGTAGTGGGAGCTTATTTGGTGGAGGCCAGCATGTCTATTCTACAAATTTTAGTGGCTGTTGTTTCAATTATTAATAAATTTATCCTCCTGTATTTGGAAATCTCTTATATGGTTTGGCCTAAACTTTCACTAAAACGACACCTCTTGAAACATATCAAATCCCTTGCCTAGTCTTGCTGGAACAAGAATGTTTAGAAATATTTGTGGCCACATGTAATACTTATGTGGTATACCGGATTTAAAACCCTTTTGAAACACAAGTGTTTATCATATAGTTGATATGTTTGGTTATCCTTTTTATTCTGCATAAGAAAAATTTGATCAGAATATCTGACCTGGATTTTGTGTAGAAAAATGCATGCAATTGTTCTTCCAATTGTTCAATAGAATTTAAAGAAAGGTTCAGTTTCACATTTATTCATTGATTAGATCTTCTCTTACCTATATCTGCTTCTTGCATTGTGACTAATGATTTTTTATTTTTCTGTATTGCCTGTGCAAATGTTTGTGCATGCTTGTAGAACCCATTTTTGTGCCGTTGAGGAACTGTATTTATATGACACTAATATTACTATGTTGTTGCAGACACAATGATGAAGTTTGCATCCTTTGAAACTATAGTAGAATTGCTTTACAAGCATGCAGTACCCATTCCAAAAGACGAATGTAGCAAATCTCTTCAACTGGGAGTTAGTTTTGGTGCAGGATATATTGCTGGTGTCTTTTGTGCTATTGTTTCACATCCTGCAGACAATCTGGTTTCTTTCCTAAACAATGCTAAGGGTGCTACCGTGGGCGAGGTAACCCATACAGATGATGATCCTTTCATGTTATTCGGTCTTAAATTTGCTTGGATACTATATGCAGGCTATTGAATTTGATAATATTGTGTAGATAATTCCAGATTATTTGCAGCAATAAGTGTAAAAACTAATTCTTGGATGCTTGTGGGAATCAGGCTGTGCAGAAAATTGGTGTTCTTGGCCTTTTTACTCGTGGGCTTCCTTTACGTATTGTTATGATTGGAACACTTACTGGAGCTCAGTGGGGTCTCTATGATGCTTTCAAGGTGTTTGTTGGCCTGTAAGTTCTCTGACCTGACATAAAGCGATGTATGTTGCTTTATTACACAGTTGTTTTCTACAGCGTTTATGTACATGGCACCAAATATACCATATACCCACTCTTGGCATGCATATTGACCGATCCCAACATCTGCATGATATGTCTGGAATACTGTATTGCAAACTGGTAATCTAAATGGGGCTGGGATGCATTATCATTTCGTATCTGTTACATTAGAATGGGTTCCAGGGGAATGTTCTAAAGAACGGAAAAAGAAAAACCATTAAGAAAGAATCATTGAAAGGAAAAGAAACAAAATGGCATATTCTCTCTCAATTGATGAATGTTGCAAAGTTATGTTTTTCTTTGTTATTATACAATTGTTTTCTATATTAATATTGTGTATAGAATATTTTACTATAAATATATTGTACTGACAATACATAATGTTAATGTAATTTGTATAACATATACTTCTCTTGCATATTAATGTTGCAATATATAATATTATAATACTAAATACTTGTCAAATTTGAGATTGTTTGTGAATGGTGGAAACTGCATTTCTTGTCTTATTTTATTGCTAGTGATTTTAAACTGCTACGTAAGTAGGAACAGTCAGCAAGTTCTAAATCAAGGTTCTGCTTTGCTTCAAAGATTGTTTGGTTATCTTCTAATTGTTGCAATTTGTTTAACAGGCCGACCACTGGTGGAGCTGCACCACAACCATCTGCTGCAGGGCTTAAGGAATTGAGCAAATTGAGTTAAAGGTGTTTTTTGACATAAATTTCATAGGATCAGGTTGAGTTAATAATTGGTGGTCTGAATAAAAGACTTAAGGAGGGTTCGTTCTACTGATTTTTGTTTTTTGAGACATTGAGGTTGATTCATGCAGGCTAGAAATTCAGCGATTTTTATAATGTTGGAATAATTTCGGAGTTCAGTCATCCCTTCAAACTTATTATTTTTTTTGAAGGTGCATGACATATTATCTTCAATCATTTTTGATTCACATACGGCTAACCAACTTTGATGTGAAGGGGAACCGAGATAATAATAGAAGTCATTCTGCTTTGACATTGCATTCCTGTTGAGCAGTGATGCACTTTTGTGAGTGGTATGCCTATGAAACATGAAAACATATTTTGTGGAATATTATGTTTAGCTTTATGGATGATCTTGTTGAAGTTAATTGAAACAATGCTATCCATCTTGGTAATACTGCTTGGTGGTTAGGACGATGCTGTAGTTCAGGTTTAAATTGTTTTTGTCATCAAGTTTAGCAAAGGATAGAGAGAGCTAATCATTGAGACATTGATAATTGACAACATAAAAGCCCTTTCGTTCAAACAGCTATTTTTTGGCTTCCTAGCCTGTCAATTGGTTCGTCAGGCAAGCAAAAAATGTTCTAATGCAGCATCTGCATCACCCCAAACTGGGACATAGCCTCAAAAGTTAAAATCCATGAAGTAATTATTCTTTATTTGTTAGTGTAAACTTGTATGAAGATCAAATATAAAAGAAATATATTTATGCCAAGATCAAACATAAGAGAAATATATTTATCAACATAAGGGATTTTGCAATGCAAGTTGTCATTAAGCATACTCTATTGATACCCCAATATATTCTTGCGAAGGGAATGCATGTTGTAGATTAATCGGACAATGATAGGAAGACATGTGCATCTCATATGATTGGCTTCACGAGTCAAAAAAAGGACAATGACTTCTGATTATAGAGTAGCACTATTGCTGGTCCCATCTTAACTGAATGGGGTCTAATTTTAGACTTGATCTTTCATCCAGAAACAGCTCACAATACTCTTGTAAAGAGTTGTTCCTATTTATTTCCTCCCCCTATGCTCTTTGATGAACCCTTATTATTTTTCAGTTTTTTTTCTTGTAGTGTTTTAGTTTGCTGATTTAATACTAGGAAAAACCCCTGCTACCATAAAAAAGTTCGTTAGGACCTTTGACCACCCTGTCCTACAGAAATAATTATTTACTAATGTTTTTAAATCCAACGAGCAAAACCCAACAAGCTCGAATCATTGCTTTGACTGAATTTCTGGACAATGATAGCCACTACACGTCATAAATTGGAGTAAACAAACTATAGGGTAATATATTGAAGATTTTTGCAAACCGATGTTCATCCCAAAAGTACATAATGGACATAGTGTATGAAATAAATCCTGAGGTGGTGAGAGTTGGGAGCAAATATAGTGTATGAAATAAATCCTGAGGTGGTGAGAATTGGGAGCAAATATAGCATATCGGAACTGAAGGAGAATCAGACCTATATGCCTTGGGCAGTACCCTTTCAAGCTGTATGATAGCTTAAGTTTCCAGTTTAGCTTAAGCTTCTAATCTAGACAAGCAGAAACTGAAAACTTCTCATGTCTGAAAATTTAAGCATCAAGGTAAGCGTTCCTGAAAAAATGCCAAATTATTTGAATTGTCAAGAGAGCTAGAATATAAGCAGTTCAAGGGTATTCCCGTCTTATGCATTTTGTTGCTTTATTCTTTAGAATAATCACATTTTTAAATATGCAATTGATTGTATGGAATATTGATGTGTAAGGTTAGTCATAACGATAGTGTAGCCATAACATGTGCATGGTTTAGTTTTGAAGCTCTGGGTATTTTCTTCTTAAAATGACATGATTGCAAAAACACGATCCTGGATAACACAATGTATTTTCATTGTTTTTATTTTTTTCCATTTCTACAGCGCTGTGGAGTCGGATTATGAGGATCACACTAGTATAAATCACATGAAGATCCGTTGTGGCATACCAATTTTGGTTTTTTTTGGTATGGATGTGCTGTTCTATGCTGTTCTATGTGGAGAATAGCCGCATCCTAGATTTGATTAATACACATAATAATATGAAACAAAGTACGACTAGATGACAAACTCATAACTTAGAAGAATGGCCTTTTTGACATTGTCAGAAGGTGATTGGCTGAATTTCTGCCATCCCAAGGGTTTAAATAGTTAAATTTAAAGTTGATTAGGACTTGGGCTGACCAGGGCTTTCTTTAAATTATTACAGGCTAATCAAATAATTAACAATCATAATTGGAGACCGTATTGAACTATTAACTACGCCCTTAGAGCCCATGAGAAACATGTTGGAAACAGAAATTGTGTGCATATATTCATACACGTTTTTTTTATTGGTGTTTCAAAAATTTACTTTTAATTAATAATTGTGAATATCAAAATGTTCAATTTTATATTCTAAATCATTCACTGTTGAAATAAAAATTGTAAGCACTAATGGTAAGGCAATACTCTAATAATGGAGAGTTAGGGCTGAACGCTTGGTAAAATTTTCAAATATCAGAGCAGTATCGGTAATGTTAATCACACAGTATAATCTTAACAGATAATCAGTATAATTAACATCAATATAAAATTAACTCACTCTGCGTTACTATCACTAATTGTAAAATCCACTAATGTATTAGTAATGCCCACCCAGTTATAATAATCCAACATAAATTGAATAAACGTGCCATATAATGAATTACCATTCTGAACTAGCATCATTATCTTGCAAAAGAAATTGCGTCACAATTGGGTTGTACACAGTTTTATGGGTATAATGGTGAATGCCATTTGGCACATCTAGTTGATAAGTAAAAGCCATTTATCATGTTAAATAAAATTCTATAAGCTTTTGAGCTTCTAATAATTATTTGGGCCATAGTTTTGCTGATTTTATCATGTTAAATAAAATTCTATAAGCTTTTGAGCTTCTAATAATTATTTGAAATAAAATTTTGTAGAATAATTAGGTTGGGAAATAGTGTATATAAAATTGTTAAAATAATATATTTCTAATTGTTGTAGTAAATTTTTTATTTTTATTTTATTTTTTATGAGTATCTTTTTGTTTTATATACTGATAAATGATTTAGTTTTGTGTGGTTTTGGGTATACATACATTTATGGTACCTATAAGTGCACACATTTATATGCATATGCTATTCACCTTGATCCACCCTTATTTTGGTTTTGGGTAAAGCTTGTGGTCATTGGGTTGTTCTTGGATTGTCATACTTGATCCTTTCAATTTCAAAATTAATATAACTCTTGTCAATTCTTTTCTCTTCAATGACCAACTAAAATATAGATTTGTTCTATTTATTGTTATTTCCTTATATATTTCAGCACATTCTTTTAATTATCCAAAGATCCTCTCATCTTCCAAGCTTATTCACGTATCATTCACATTACAACATTTCAATTGGTACACTAAAATGAATTTAGAATTTTGTAAATATTCTAGAAGCACATAACACATGCATGTCTAAAGAATGTTGTTTTCAATTGAGTACACACATTTCCATGTGTTGACCTAGGACATGCCCTTTTTTCATAGGCTTTTTTGGATTGTAAAGGTCAAATTCTCCTTAGTCATACATGTGATAGATTATTTTCATGTTTGAGTAAAAGATTGAAAAGGACCAAGCATAAATGACACTAGGATGATGTTACAATCACGTAATTGTATAATTGTTTCTCCTTTAAGATGTATGGTTTTCTTGTAACATCCATTGTGTTTTCAAAGGAGAATGAATATTTTTAAAAACAACCAAGCACACAAATCAACATAAATGTGTACTCTATTAGCTCACAATGGTGAACACGAGTCTAGAAGATAACAATTTAAATTTGAATCATATTCAAGGTTCAAATCTATGATCGCATTAGTGACCTAGGTCAAGTTTGCACCTAAAAATCCGATACAAGGAGATGAATAATAGACATAGATTAGCAATGTAACTCTACGGATGAGTTACAAAAGGGACCAAGATGTGTGATTTCTTAAGCCAAGTTCATGTTCAAATGCTCCACTTGTAAGTTAATTATTGTATTTAGTGCAATCTAATAAAAGCAACCCCTAAACACAAGGAAAAATAATATGGGTATTTAATTATTGTCAAATTGTTACAACATAGTGATTGGTAGACCTATAATTTTAAATAATAACGAATTTTAAATAAAATTGTATGATTTTTTTGGTGAAGTTTATAGAGAACATAAGTTTGAATCTAGAGCAAGGTAGAGTTGTATGCCTTGTTGAACAATGTACAAGGTAAATGAAGAATAAATGAAAAATAATATCTTTATGGGCTTCCAAAGCATGTCATACGTGTCATGTTTGTACATCTTGATTTGACATGATGATAAGGGTAGATACCCTCCATAGAGGGTCACAAGTTAGAATGCATGTGGAAGGGAGGGCTCTTAATACACTGAATTGGTTTATTCTGTAATACTAGGGATAAGCGATAAAAGAGATCAAGATGTGACTTCTTACGTCAAATTCATGATTGCAACCTAAAATTATCATTACCTTTTCCTTTTTGTTTGGTTCTATATTTTGCATAAGGGTTTTTCCTTGATAGAATTGAGAAACTCTCAAAGCTTTTGAGGTGAATCTAGGAAATGTTTTACAATTATTACTTGTTTATAGGTTTAAAATAAAATTTTGTTGATTCATCTTATTTTACCAGAAACATGCACTGTCCAAGCCTTCAACTTGTTCTATCCTTGAATGCCCTAGATTGAATAAATTGCTCAAATATGAAGATTGCATCCATAATTAATGATTATGAAATGAAGATAGGAAGCTCCTTTATAGCGCTAAAAGTTGGGCCCTACAAATCAATTTTCCAAAAGTATATAACTTAACATTCAAATATGTTTTTTAATTTTATAATACCTTATTATCTTATTTATTATTTATTTTAGTACTACTATCTAAAACATCCTTTTCATTTTCTCCATCTGAAGCAATTTTAATCATTGCAAAACTAGATGTCCATACTCGTGTTGTAGCAATGGATTATCCATAGTTAGTTGAGGCTACACTTTTGTGAGAAAATAATATCAAATGAATCCTTTCATTCCCTTTTATTGAAGCCTTTACTAAAGATGATAATTATCTACTTTATCAAAATTTTTTAATAATCACATTCAAACACATCATTGAATTTTTTATTATGCTCCAATCAAGATTTTAAGATTATATTGCTATTTTGACAAGTGCTATATATCATAAATATATTCAATTTTTTCTTGTTCAAAATTTATAGTAAGAACGTTTTTCTTTCACATCAAATCTTTTATCATCACTAAATTTCACTTTGCTTCTTATATATTCATCTAATTTACTAAATGGAATAATAATATCTATCGTATAGTTTGAGTAGTGACACTTAAAGAAATCACACATCTTTATACTATTTTTTTTCAATGTTAAATGTAGAATGTAAATTTTTCTACCGATTCAAAAGAGTGACCCTTTTTTCTTTTTATACTCAAACTCATAGTCTTTGAGAAATAAGCAACACCTACCTCATACACTAATGCAATCCAAAATTAAACTTTTTTCTCTATAATCTTCTCTTCCTCTACCACACATTCTATTAATAGAAGGATCCCTTAAACTTTATTTTAATGGACAATATGAACATCAGAATTTTCAAGATCAAATTTAATTATAAAATGGAAGCTTAACCAAACCATTCATATTGAATACATTTTTCACATGATTGTAAAGAACCAACGTTAGATGTACTTAGATCATATTTTAAAAGAAGATATTAGAGATTATCTAAGAAATAATATTTGACTGAATTTAGCTCGTGCTATTGGTTGTTTTGCTCTTATGTTCCCAGTTCCTTAGACCCTTGGTGGTCTCTTATTGAATATTAATAATTTATCTTATCTTATCTTAAAGATCTGAACCTTTTCAATCTAATCTAAAGAAATAAAATAGATACCAAGAAAGAGGAGAGCTGAGATCTGCATTAAGATGACAAACTATTGATAAAATAACATTGGTGTCTAGAAACCGAACTAGCTAGAGAGCAAACTAGTGTTTAAACTCTTCGATCATCAATTCCTTTAAATTGAAGGGAAGCAGATTGAGCGTTTCCATATGAGCAAACGACAATATCACATCTCTTTCTTTTTGGTGGTGGGATATCCTTCTGGTCTGCGTAACTCACAAACGTACGCAGGCGGGTAGAGATGGATTTACAATGAGATGAATGCTCATATCTGTACACAAATCGGTAAAGGAGCCGACACAAATAGTAAGCCAGTGTCAGAAATGATACGCCACCTGTCAGCACAAATAAAACCCAAAAGTCGTTGAAGCTCAATCTGGTCGATTCCACTCCGCCAGACTCTGCATTGCATTTGCTTTCACTTGAATTGAACCACCTCTTCCGAATTTGTCGCATCTCTGGGCTTTCTGAAAGATTTAATATAGCCTTGGAAATGTCTGAAACCAATGGAGACCCCTTTGAAAACACCTGTACACACAATTTGATTCAATCATACGATCTCTAAATTAGAGGAATCTGAGATTTGGAGGTAAGTTTAGAGACTCACGAATGCGAAGCCTCCAGTTCTGTAGGTGGGACCAACTTTGGAGAAGGCATTGCATCTGGTTGACAGAAATAAGTTTTGGGCGACTATTTCCTCGTCAAAAATGGCGGCTACCCCTCCATTGTTGGGTCCCTGATCCAGTGCAGTGGCGTAGTCTTGTACAGATGAGTATGGGCGAAGCAAGCTTTTATTCACACACAGCTGCTTTTCCAAATAATTGCCTATGAAAGTTCCCTGTCGATACCCGATTGGCAAATTTTGGGTGATGAGAGTATCAATGCTTTCAACCTTTGGTACAATTTGTCTGACTGTGAGCATGGACGACAGACTGGCTGTGTAACTAGATACTAACACCAAAACTACGAATAGCCATATTATAACCACTGCTCTACCCAGACTGCTTATAATCTGCTCCGCTGCAAAATCCACAATGTTCATTTTATTTTGGAAGCGTAAATTGGACTGTAAATTGTCTACATAAAATAACAATAATAACTCGGGATAGGAGAGAAATGTCGTTACTTTGAGTAGAGAAGAGCGTGGAGAAGGAAAACCTGCAAAGAATAGATGAAGTAATTTAATTAGAAAAATCTGCTGATTGCTGCCTCGCATGTTGTAAATATAGGCTTGACCAATAGATATATTTGTAAGAAAAAATAAAATAAACGAAAGATGTTTGAAATGGAAATTGTCGACTACCAAAGTCTAAAATTCAGATTGATGAATGTTTAATGAGGCTGAAGTCTCATAAAAGAAACTAGATTCAATTGTGTAGTTTTTGAGTCAAACTGAATTGTCTTAGTTCATTGTCGGTCTCCATTTATAATTCTTCGACTGAAATCACAATTTTGAAGTAGAAGAATTGTCAACTAACTCTAACTGCCCATTTAGTTGCTGGAATTAACCTGGAATTGGAAAAAGGGAATTGATGAAATGGTATAGGCCAATTCTAATTTTGGTCCAAAATGAGCATTCTGCAATTCCACCTCAAAACCTGAAATTAGAATTGAAATATGGAATTGGAATTGAGAATTCAATTTTGAGAAGGGAAACCAATTGCAATATTCCAATTCCAGAAATTTTGAAAATAAAGAATTGTCAATGAACTTTAAAGAAATATCGACACGTTGATTGTCTATATGGAGGCAGTGTTGACGGTCTAGATCGGGGGAATCGTTTTCATGCCAACTACGTCACGTTCCACGAGACAATATAATTAAACATTTCTCAGTCTTTCATACAGCGGTTCGATGGTTCGAACTTGAGACCAAAAACACTGAGATTGCGGGAAAAAGTAGAGGCGAAATTCATGTTTGGAAGTTATCAACTAAAAGTCTGTCTGATTTAGGTTTGTTGGGGAAGAAGAGTACGGGATGAAAGCATTAAATTTAAATAAATGATCAAAGTGTACTAATTTTACATTTCATTTATATTGAAATTAATATTTATTTTTATTAATCAAAATTTATAGTTGATTGTTAAATTGAATTGTGTCAAAAGTTAAATAAAAAGATTTAAAGATATAAATTAGTATTCTTTATATTTTACTTCTTTTCAATAACATAATTGCTTTCTATTATTAAGAAAATTACCTTTTTCTGAAACAAATTGTATATTAAGATCCTCATGTTTTTGATTAAGGAAAACAAGTTTTGATGGGTTCCTGAAACCCTACAATGCATAAAAAGAGAACTAAAGCATATAAGCGTTACAAAACATCCATAAAAAAAGGCAGTTCTAGCAAAACAGTCCCAAACAACAGAAAGCCAGGAACGCATATCCAATAAAGCCAGGAACAAAAAACCAGGGGTGCCAGTCAGGCAATGTCTCTGAGAATCTCCTCCGCCCGTATCTCCAGCTCGGTCATTCTTTCAACAGCTTCTCTAAGTTTGGCCAGCTCCTTGTCAACTTCCTGGTTTGCCATCTGTTTGGCTTCTTCTCTAGTTCCCTTCGTATTTTCATCTTCTGGAAGTTGATCCCTGTCTTTGTGCATCGGCCGATCCTCTTTGTTTCCTCTTTGTTCTTGAAACTTGTCAATGATTACCTTGATGTTATCATTGGAGGCTTTAAGTATGTTGTAACTTTGCTCAGCTATTTTAACCATTGAAGCTTCAATACCTTCGATCCTATGCTCCAGTTCAGTTACTCTGCTGTCCAGCTCCCTGTCCTCCGCTATATTTTTGTTGTTGTTGATTATGCTTTCTTTCTCCATCCTGTCCATCCTTTTTTTCAGCTCATATATTTCATAGTAGGTCCATATAGCTGTCAATGGCACTGTTTTTTGTATTGTTCAGCACATCCATTTGAGGATCTTCCCTCGCATTGTCGCTAAAAATCACCAGAGAAGGATCAATGAGCTCTTCCATATGAATTTTGCCCTCTTTGTTTTCCTTAACCAAGGTCATTACCAATTTTCTCTTTATGCCCATTTTAGCGGAGACTGTGTCAAAATTTCTCCAGACAACCTTTTTGTTTTTACTTGTAATACTGCAGGTGTAATGGTCTTCTCCATACTCTGCATAACCTTGGCTATTGACATCCTCTTCATTCTCCTTCCCCTGACTCTCCTCTTCCTCAGCTCTCCCCTCTTGTGTTTCTTCTTGGCTAGCTAGCTTCTCCTCCTGGGTTTCCACTTTTAATCTTTTTGATCTCGTAACCCTCTTCCCCGAGCTATCCTCCTCACTCTGAGTCGGCATTTTGATTGTGATCTTTCTCTTTTTGTCCTGCTTCCCCTTCTTCTTCATTCTTCTTTCTTCTCCCGAACTCTCATTCCCCGTTTCCATACCTTCCTCATTTTCATTGTACTCCCTATCTGAAGATATCTCTATGTGCTGTTTTATTATTTCCTGTTTAACTCTATTCTTCCCTTTCTTCGTCTGAAGAGGTTCTTCCTCCTCTATCTCTGAGTGCATATCTCTTCTATCCTCTGTGTCTGAAGGGATGTAATCCTCCTCTGAACCCTCCTCAAAATTACCTTCCTCCATTCCTTTGATTTCCTTTCCCAAAGTGCGAGATTTGAAATACTCATAAATTAAAAGTAATAAACCCTCATGGAAATCCGGGTTGCTAATGTGCTTCTCCCTATAGTCATTAATGTTTTTATTAATGGACGAATAAAGGAAGAAAGGGATGAAAACCTTTGCCCCATACCTGAAGTGGTTGAGAAGCACGAAATGGTGAGTGCTGATGCGATCGAATCTCGTATCCAGTGAGATGAATTTGATTATTGCCCTCAACACAAAATGCCACAAAGGTTTGATGGAGCTCGGGTGGTAAAAGGTGCCCTTCTTTACCAGAGCATGCTTTTCAGCTTCGTTTTTAACGAATTCCACCAAAGCTTTTTTGGAAATATTCCTGTCCCTATAAAATTTCTTCCCTATGATGGGAATGCCAGTCACCGCCGAAATGATTTCCTCAGTCACCATGAAAGTAACCCCGTCGATTTTCACCTTCCCTTCTTTCTAGCTATTTACCATCATCTTTGTAACAGAGGGCTTCCACCCATGAAGGCGTTCAATGTACGTGGTCACTTCACCCTCTTTCAAGATCTCCCAGACCTTTGATCTCCGGTGCCATTTATCGGTTTCTCTCTCTGGCTCTCTCCTGTGCTTTTCTCCCACCATTTCTGCAAATTCCCTATTTCCTCTGTTTCTAGTGAACTTCTCACTTAGAGCCCTCTGTTTCGTAATGGAATTGGTTTGGAGTTTCGAGAGGCTTCTTTTTGCCTCGTAAATGCTATAATTGATTAAATGCAATACAACATATTAAGATCCTCATGTTACTATACAATACAACATATTTAAAATGTTTATTGAATGATGAAAGAAACTTATTTTTAGATGACAAAGTTGATTCTTATATGATATAGATGTCTTGATGTATTTTAGGTCTTTGAATTGCATTGGTAATAGATACCTATTTACAAAGATTTAATTTCTTCCTAGACAAGGACCTAACATACATTCAAGAAGATAAGTGAGAAAAAAAGAATGAGGGCAACTAGGCATAGTTAATAAAAAATGTTGAAGCTATCAATACTAATTTCATACCCTTAAAACCATAGCACAACAAGGCAACAAAGGCAGGGTAATAAAATCATGGAAAGAGTTTGTTTCTTTTGCATAGCGAGGATAGGTGAATTTGATGAGTACTTTTTTTCTACAGTACAAAGCTTACTACAATATTGGGGCTAAGAATGTAGTAAGTACTTTGCTACAAGATTCACTTGAAGAGAATAAGGTTCATAAAACATTAAGAGTTCATCATCAAGCTTCTTTGTAGCGAGTCAACAAGCCTAAAAGCTAGAATGATGAGGTCTATCATCTCATAAACTATATTTGACCTTATAGATGTTAAAATTCTCCTTTTTTTGATGGGTAATGGGCTGAAGCCGAGATTTAATTATTATTATTTGTTGATTTAATTATAATTATTTGTTAAGATTAAGTAGATTTGAACCGAAGACCTCCTATATTAGAGGCTCACAACTTTACCATTGTGCTATAGGTTGTTGCCTTAAAATTCTCCTTTCTTGTTCTATTATATTCTTTATAATTAAAAATGTTTGAAAGATAAAAAGTTGAGAAGAAAAGATAGAGGTAGCAAATGAACCAAATTAAAAAGACAAGAATTCTATAAACTATAAAAGGGGAAGAGCACCAGTACTCGCACAACCTTATTTTGCGCACTTGTAGAGCCTAAACTACATGTCAGATTTTGATGATGTTTTTTTGTTGTCTTCATATGCTAGTTGACACCTTAAAATATATTTCTTGGCTTCTGGGTATTAATGAAACTCCTTGTAGAGATCATGAAGTGTTGAAGGGTGAAAAATAGACCATTTCAAAGTATCGCCCAATACCCACTCAAAGATGCACCAATAACTGTTCATTCAAAATTGCCAGTACTTGTGAACAAATAATTGAGTAGCCATGCACAAATATCCCAATAATGGTGCACAAATGGGCTAATTACCAACCAAACAAGCTATAAAATGATCAACTATTGGTGCATGCATTATGATGCAGGAGCATCCTGGGTGTAAGGGCAATCTTGCATCAGCCAAAAATATTTATGTTTTCTTTTCAATAAGGGCTACCTTGTGCAGAGTTGCTATTTATGGAAACTTGCTATTTTTAGTAGGTTGGCCATACGATCTCGGAATGTTCTGATTTTGCATGTGGAGGTTCGTCTCAGTCATATCAGCCTGCCAGTAAAGTTTCATGGCTAGATCAGGTCTAGTTTTGAAGATATTGAAAATTTTCGGTATTGAAAACAGGGTACAGAAACTTCGAGCTTAGTTTTGAAGGCTTTAGAGGCCCCGGATGAGGTTGAAGTTTGGGCTCGATGATGCTTGCATAATTAAATTGTTGTAGAGCGCTTTGTGGCATTTCTGAAATGGGGTTATAATAGTCAATCGAGTCAACTGGTGATGACTTATGGTCTCCGGAAGTTGGGCCACCTGAAATAGCAGAAAATAATTTTCCTTCAAAAT
>MU225138.1:1606794-1624281 GCA_018584345.1 Thuja plicata | reverse complement strand
ATTGATCAGCTCTTCAGACACTTGTCTTCTCTACCTGATCATGCACTTCAGTGGGGGTTCCAGCAGTATCTTCTGACAGAGTTTTTAGACATGCTTCGGAGATGCTTCTTGCTCTCTTCTTGTTCCTTTCTCTGGGACATCTTTTGCTTTATGTTTTGGGTACCTGATCAGGCCTAGTTGCTGGGACCCATCTTTCCTACTTTCTGCAGTAGTTTAGCTTTTTTTGCTTCTCCCTAAGTTACACTTAAGGGGGGGTGTTAGAGTAGTCGAGTATTGCTAATAATTAAATCAGTTAATTATTAGTTATCTACTCTTAGCTTAAGTTAGAATTAGGAAGTTTCTATTTCCTAGTAGTTTCCCTTTTAGGGTTTCAGTATCCTTTGTAAGGATTGACCGCTTTGTAATTCTGAAGGAGATCATTTTGTAATTCATTATTGTGTTAATAGAAATTTATTCTGTCACAATGGATTTGCAGTCTCTGGCCTATCGACCTCCATAGCCATTCTTCTGTCTTCTCTCTTCTGTCTGCTTCTTCTTCTTTGTAACAGTTTTGCATGCAGGTGTTCTTGGGAAGATTGCAGTTTAGCAATCCTAACAAAACTGACCCAATCACCATCTACTAACACTACTCCAATGGGCCCATCAATGCAAATACCTTCTGAAGTTGCTGGAGGAGATGGTGAACCTCTAGAAAAGGAGTCAGAGACTAAAACTTCCAGTGGAGGAGGATTTCTCACTGATATAGATCTCACAAAAGAAGAAGAGCCCAAAGATAAAGAGACTCTAGAATAAGAAGAAATTCCATAGGGTGAGCTACACAATATGCATAAAGAAATATCAGACTGACAATAGGAGGAGCAACAAGAATACTCACCACTAGATCACCAGGTAACTCAAGGCCTAGTCTCCTCTAGTTCTATTTCTACAAAGGATCCTAGATTTCCTTTCATCCCTGCTCAAAAAGATGATACCACTCCTATTGTGAGGAAATTATTTGATTTAGAAAGTGTCACTACTATATTTGGGCCTCTTTTTCGACGATCATTTCTAATGGAGGGGCACATTTTGTGAAATTAGTGTTTTTATTGTAATTGTTTCCGATACCTTTGCAATACTGATGCTCTTTACAACGTCGCAATTGTGGGAACATATTAAAAAAAATAGAACAAATTCATTTTTATTTTCTCGCACGAAAGAAGCAATAGCTCTGCAGAAGCCCACCCCATTCTTGGGAAGCTGAATGTGTGAAGTCATGAATGTCATGAAGCTTCTACCCCCGAATGCTGTGAATGCCATGAATTATGTGATCCATAGTAGATATGCATCAACATTAACAATTATTTTTTAATTTCCAAAATATAACCTAAATCATGCTATAGCAACCCTTGCTCCAGTGCAGTCTCTTCTCATTTTTACTTGTTTTTCTTCCTCCCTTTCCCTTTCTCGCTATCTACACATGGTTTGGAAAGAACAATTGACTGGAAAATTTGTCTAGGTTCAACTATCCCTAATTCATCGTTGTCCTCCGACTCTACCTCATACCATCTCTCTCCTTCCCTAGTGTGAGGAGTCACCAAAACTGTTTCCTCCCCATGGACTATAGGGTCCTCAACCAACAATGATCCACTGCAATAGGGAACCATCGCCAAAGGTCCCACCTCCTCAACTTATTTGGTAGCCAAAAGTGATTTAGCCTTTCCACCTTCCTCTTCTTGGAAATCCAAAACAAGTTTAACCTCTCTACCTTCCTTAGCCAGGGAATTCAAAATTGATTTATTCTCGACTCTCACCATCTTTCGCAACTTGAATTACACTTCATGTCTAATCAGTAACTAGGAGAGAACCCTAGACAACCCCCCTCCAAACCCTCTTGTTTTGATTTGGTTTAGTGCAGTCCAAGGCATTATGCTGCTTGCTGTGACACCTAAGATAGAAGAATATTGCTTCTTCGATCTCAATTGACTGTAACCACTCTCATGCCGAAGTCTTAATACAAATAGAATTTGGTATTTTCTTAATATTCAAAAGCTTAATCCAAGTGAAATGAACTAAATCTCCATTTACCATAGGGTGACCCACAATAGTGGGTTACACTTTTTTGCCTAAACGGACAGTGAAGTCTACATTTTGAAAGAAACTTTCAGATTCGGATGCATATTGTCGTTAAACCATTTGAAATCTAAAGATGAAGTAAACTAGAGTCTTTTAGGATTTTCTGTCTAGATTCTAAATATGTATTTTTAATTTTTTTTTGAATTGATCTTAATAGTTTTTTTTCTCCCTCTAAAACTGCTATGTTGCTGAAAACGCCATTTTCAAAAAGTTACATTGACTTCATAGGGCATAACTTTTTTTCTAAAATAGATATCAATGCAGTTCTTTCAAATTTGGTTTTGTAACATCCATACAGAGGGCATGCAATTGGTTTGATGAAAATATCATGATTATTTCATATTTTATGAATGTTTGAAGTAGCGTAAACCGTAATCTTGACATACCCTGACTGCATAGCTTATAACTTGTGTATTTATCAAAATTCATTTATTTATTTTTTGATAGAAAGTAGACTCAAAGCCGAAGGGCACTGTTATTTTTCAATTTTTTTTCTTTTTTCTACTATTTTTCATTGAACGTCAAACTTGGAGGTTTATTTTCAATAAAAAACTTACATTTGATGCACGTCACAAAACATAGACCTAATGAATTAAAAAATTGTCAAATATATATTTGTTAGAAAGCTAGTTCAGAGCACTTGTGCAATGCAAAAGGATGTCTCCATATTCTTCCATTTGAGCAAAGCGCTTGAGCCTCGAAGCCATGAAAATTGCAGATTTTTGTTAGCCTTTGGAAATGGCCTCTATTCAGAGACTTTCGATAGAAAGTACTTTCGATCGAAACTAATTAGTTTCAATCAAAAGTAATTTCTATCAAAATTACTTTCTTAGTTTAATGTCGGCATGGGTTGAAACCCACCAAAATATTCACTGGTTAGTTTCGATCAAAACTAGCTTAGTTTTGATAGAAACTAAGTTAGTTTTGATCGAAACTAGGCAAAAAATGTAGTTTCGATCGAAAATAAGAATGTTTCGATCGAAATAATCAGGTACTTTCTATCAAAAGTAACCAACTAAATTTCTCACCTCCAAATGTTGGTTATAAGTTTCAAAACTCATAATTATTATTTATATAGTCTAGGGTCTTCTATCTCAACTTTGAGAAGAGGATTTGTAATTATTATTATGTCTCACATTTCCATTGTATCTTCCTCATCCATAGATAATTGAGGAGTTTGTGAAGGGAGAGGTGACACATCATGCAAGGGTGTTAAACACACCTTGGGATATATCATACCTTATTATTATTTTTGAGTTAGAGGGGGCTAATTTTGATGGATTTGGGGAACTCCTTGGAAGCTTCAGCACATTGGGTGAGTAGAATTTTTCCCATCTTAGCACAATAAATATGCTATCAAGTATCTTGATAAGATGCCTTTTAAGAATAGGGGTTGGGTTCAATAAAAGGCTCCAATTTAACCTACTCCAGAAAGTCATCAGTTGATGGAAGCAACGATTGATCATTTTCAATATTATGAAAATTTGGAGGACATTCTTTAAGGTCTTTGGTAGTATAAACATGATTTTATAAGTCTCCCTTGCGATAGTTCCGAGTTTCCATTGTATCTTATTTTCTATCAACTCTTAAACTAAAAATCTTGAATCTCCTTTGGCGGCCATGAGTCTACGAGCATAAAATTTGGGCTGGTTTTCTTCACCAATTTACTTTTAAACAATCATTTATGAGGCATAAAAGAATTAGATAGGAATATTTTTCATTCTAAGGTCAATGATAAAGGCACCCTTTTTTATTTTGTACATCTTATCAATATTTTAATTTCCCAAACTATAAATAAAGCTCCTTATAATGCTTGTAAGCAACTTTGGAGGACCTAGGGCACAATGGTAAGCCACACACACACACAAGCACGCGTGCACACACACACACACACACACAACATATACAACATATACAACCTTCATATGTATATAAGAGTTGATTAGAGAAGGTATATGCACAAGTGATGAGCAAGCAAATTTTTCTAAGCACTACTGGGAGCTTACCCTACAACAAATATGTTATTGTGAAAATTATCACAATTCCATTTGTTGTCGGGTCTAGCTCCCAGTAGTGCTTAGTCAAATCTGCATGTTTGTCACCTATTCATATACCTTCTCTGATCAAATCTTATATGTATAGGTGAAGGTTATATATGCATAGGTGAAGGCTAATAAACTCCAATCACCTATTTGTAGCTATATGTTATCAAAGCAGTTCCATTGAGAATCTTGTCTACTTGGGACATTTGAATTGTTAAAGAAATTGGCATTTGAAATTTTATGAAATTTCTATTTTTTTCTTAGATTCCTCTATTTATTCATTGGTTGTGTGATTAGATTCCTTAGATTCCTCTATTTTTTCCTTAGATTCCTCTATTTTTTCCTTAAATTCCTCTATTTATTCATTGGTTAATTCTTGCTTTCGTCACATAGGAGTTTAATGTAATTTTATTTTGTTTCTTTTTATATGAGATTTAATTGTGATTAACTGGTGCAGATCATTCATATAAAACATAAGCATTTCACAAAAAAATATTTGAAAACTTAAACTAACAAGAAAAATATAAACATTAATTTCAAGCATTCATCATTTTAATAGCAACAAATTAACAAGTATAAATGAAAACCATCAAACATAGGAGTTATCCATGCTAGAATATAGTGTTGATAAAGGCAACTTGACAAGGGCTGCCACAAACACCTCCACAACAAGGAAATATGATAATTCTGTTCAACAAAAAGGGCCCTAGAATGCTTGAAGAACATTGCATTATAGAAAAGCTCGCAATGGAGATAGAAAGTTGGAGTTATCTTGTTGCTTGTACAACTCCACAACAAGAAAAGATGATGATAATTCTATTCAACAAAAGGGGCCCTAGATTTCTTAAAGAAAATTACATTATAGAAAAGTTTGTAACAGAGCTAGGAAGCCGGAGTTATAAAGAAATGCTCATGGTGGAGCTTAAAAAATAGAGTTGGTTGTCTACCTCGCTTATTCATTTTGTTAAATATAAATTCAACCTACAAATTCTAAACCCTTATGATTTATTAATGATATATGCAGGTCAAATATCTATTCTATCTCACTAATCAACATGAGTTCTACATCACTATAACCTGTAAGAGATAATTGTAGGCATGGAAATGAATTGTGAGTTCCTTGAAATTATCATTATATAGTTCAACACTTCACTATTGATCTCAAGTCATTCTAAAACTTTGCAATTATGAAATGTTGATTTAGTTCATTTTTGTGTTTGGCTTCCAAGTGGATATCTAAATCTATGAGAAATTAAGAAGAGTATTGTGTGTTTATTATATGTCTATTATGCCATAAAGAATAGGAGTACTTGACCACATAATAATTCACTACCCATATGCACAAAAGCTTTGGGTTGCTTTTGGAGATTTGGAATTTCCTGAGAGCTCAAAGATACAATAAAGTAGCTACTATTAGCATGGTCATTATATTTTCAAAGTGACCTCTGAAGCTAGTCTAAAAAATAACTGCTTCGCCTTCTTTGTTTATGTGTAATATTTGGATGAAGTATTAATAACAGTTCCAGTGAAGGGTTTCAACACAACATTAACAGAAGTGGTGAAATAACTGGCTTAAAAAGTTGACTTTACTTTGTTTGAGCATATTAGAAGGGGTATTTTGCAATCATGCTTGTAATAGTAAAATGCATAGTTTTTACCAGAACCTTATGTGCTCATTAAATCAAACTATTAAATTTACAAAGACCCAAATCACCCTAAAATTGGATCACTTTTTACACAATAGTTTGCAAATTTTTAAAAACCTGAAATTTAACACCAATTTAAACCACTAAACATTTAGAAAATCAGGACAAGTGTGTGTAATAAAATTTAAGACACACACATAATGTATTTGGAATTTATAAATATACACATCACATAGTAAATTG
The DNA here is from genome assembly GCA_018584345.1 of Thuja plicata. Classification (NCBI taxonomy): domain Eukaryota; kingdom Viridiplantae; phylum Streptophyta; class Pinopsida; order Cupressales; family Cupressaceae; genus Thuja; species Thuja plicata. The sequence goes on along the minus strand of MU225138.1, from coordinate 1,618,238 downwards.
CATAAAATAATTTGATCGTATTGGATTGAACCTAATTAATAGTCATTTAATTTCAAAGTTAGTTTGAAGACTTTAAGTTATCCAATTAGAAATCATATCCAAAATATAGATTATTCCTTAGTTTAATCAATCGTTATTCCATGGATCCCTATCATTGATTAATTTAATTTGGTGTATAGGTGTTAATATTGGCATTGTATTTTATGAAAATCATGTGGACTATAGAAAGGTGAGAGGTGTTTACATACATCTTGTTCAATTTTTGTATTTATTTGGTTGGCATGACAAGTCATACTTGATGAATGAATTATCATCATTTGTCCTTCCAATTAATGTGGAATCATGTGAACTCATTAGTGCCTGATGTACTTAAGTCCAATCAGAGAAAATGTGAGGGGGAATGGTATTAAATACCAAAACAAGTTAGGTTGATATCTAAACACCTCTACTTTAAGAAACTTAATAATTCCCCGATAATGTGAATATGGTGCCTTTGCATTGACTATCACACACTCAACTAGATCATGGTGAAATTAGTAATACAGGTACCCCCCTCAGCACATCAATGACCTCTTGGATCGGCTCCACAATGTACAATACTTCACTAAGATTAACCTCAAGTTAGGATATCAAGTTAAGGAATTTGGTGAATATTTGCTTCTGTGAAGGAATTTGTTAGAAGGCATTGGACAAAGAACCAATAGTTTGGTTAATCCCTGATGCACTTTTGATATATTGTGTGTATAATATATATGTTATTTTATTTTGATTTACAAACTAGTATATTATCTAAATATCTTTGTTTCTTTCCACAATAGGACAAAGTTTGAGGTGGAAGACTACAATAGAAAAAGTATTTCAATTTGGTATACTATACTAAAACAACATTTCATAACTAAATTTTCAATTGATATATATAATTAGGTCTAAGAAGATTTTTGTACTTTTGACATCATTTTCTTAGTTTGTGAAGGTTATAGATCAAAGTTTCCATTACCCGATATTTTTTCCCGTGAAGTAGGATCATGTTAGATAATCTAAGTGAAGAACAAAATAGGGAGACAATCACTAGATTGTGGTCTAACTTCAAAAGAAAAGGCGATGGAAAATGCTATTGTCCTTGAAAAATTTGTAAGGTCTTAAACACTAGAAGATTGCTAATCAAAATAGCTAAGGGACATTGTAGGGAGGATGGTCACATTGGAGGGGGGCTTGACTATCATCCATTGGTAAGTTTTTCATTATATTTTTTTAACAATTAATATACATATGAAATATACTTAATGATGAGATCATTACAATGGTTTATTTGTGTTCATAATTTTTATATAGGTCAACCTCCCCAGAGCAGAACATGATATGGACCATGGATAATATGGTTTTGGAAGTGGAGGATAATAGAGGTGTGAATATGGAAGATAAATATTATGATCCCATGGAAGATGATGATCATGTGCCAGATAACACATTTGAAGATGATGGTACTAGTACATTGATCCATGATACATTTGGTACTGGTGCAATTGATGATGATGATCAGGATGAAGTTGATGTCATCCATGATATACCTCTACTTGAGATGGCAGACACAACCCTTTACAAAGGCTCCCCAACAACTCTTCTCTCTTATGTATTGTTGTTGTTGAACTTGAAGGTTATGAATGATTTATCCAACATAACAATGTCACATATGCTAAGGTATGTCATATATGACATTATAGTCAATAAAGGGTGAAACCCATACTATAAATATAAACAACTTATATTTTTTTCTGTAGATTGATAGGTGAGTTTTTGTTACCACCATCAAATATTCTCCCTCGCTCATACCGAGAATTATGTGCCAATATGAAAGATAATGGAATGGAGTATCAAGCAATAGATGCTTGTCCCAATGATCATATTATTTATCATAAATAACGTGAATTTACAAAATAATTCCTAGAATGCCATATGAGTAGATATTGACCAGATCAAATAACAAAAAAGGTGCCTCACAAGGTTCTTCATTACATCCCCATTATTCCATGTTTGCAAAGATTAATCAGGTGTAGTAGATTGGCACAATTTACAGATTACCTTGCACACAATAGGAGTCAAGATGACATTATTCAAATTTCTGTGGATGGTTCGACATTTATGAACATAGAGAAAAAGTGGTCGCACTTTAACGAAGAATCTAGAAATCTAAAGCTTTCATTGGCAACGAATGGTGTCAATCCGTTTGGAGAGTTGAGATCTATTTACTCTGTGTGGCCTATTTTATCATCAAAAATAATATTCCTCCATGGATGTTAATAAAGAGGGAACACATTATGTTGGAAATGATTGTTCCAGGTATTTTATCATTTAACAGTTATCTGCATGTAATTATAAATCTTGCAGTAAAATGATCACAATAATTATGTAATATTGTTGTTCATTCAACTAGGTAAGTACCACGTTAAAAATATGAATGTGCATATTGAGCCTCTTATCGATGAGTTTCCGGAGTTATGGAATGGTGTCACTATGTATGATATCTCTAGACCAATAGGATAAAGACAATTTCAATTCCATGCAATACTTGTATGGACAATACATGATGCCCCAGGGCTAACACATTTTTTTGGTATGTTATGGTGAATTCAAGTTTCACATGATAATTCTAATTATAAAAATTAATATATTTAATCCAATTGTATCATTATCTCATAGGTATTCAAACAAAGGAAAAATTCACATGCCCTGTTTGTGGTCCAAAGATGAAATCTTGTCATTCAAAAAGTTTAGGAAAGCAGGTGTTCGATGAGCATAGGCCCTTTCTCCACAAAAATCATAAGTATTGAATTACCAAAAAATGATTTTTCAATGGGAAAGAAGAGATAACATCAAAGCCACGAAGAATGACACATCGCCTATGGAAGTTGGAATATAATAGAACTAATCATCAAGGTACTATCGGTCCACCTAATGGTTTATGCTTGGAATTTATATATTTTTATTATGTTTTATTTGCTGATTATGTAATTGATGAATGTGAAGGTCGTCAAGGCATTACTGAGCACCTTCCAAAGAGACTAAAAAATTATCCCAGATAATTTAGTAGGCTGCCCTACCAGGTGAAGCTATAAATTATACATTTGTTTGATGCTATGCATATTGGCAAGAATATAATAGAGACATTGTGGAAAATATTGGATGGAATGCGTGACAAAGAAAAAACTGTCAAAATTTATAGTGACTCTTAGGAATCCAATCATGAAATAAAAATTTTCATTGAATCAAATAGAAATAGAGACCAGATTAATATAAGTTCCATTCCTTGGTTATTAATAGAGCATCAAAGTGATGCCATAAAAGAAGTCATATGAAAAATTTGATTTCCTACAGGATTTGCTGCGAATATAAGCAATCTCATATGAAAGAAAAGTGAATTTGGGCCAGGGTTGAAAATGCATGATTGACATACCTTCATCAAGGTACATCATGTTCTTCTGTATTTACAATATATTTGTAAACTGTATGTACTTTTCATCATATTATGTAAGAAAATAATGACATGATTAGTTTATAATTGTTGTTGTACGTGCTATCCCTATCTCTCCCAGAGAACTTCAACAATAACATCAAACAAGGGATATATGATCTTGGAAAATACATAAGGTAAGTAGTGATACCTGTTCAATTTGTTGTATATATTTATTCTATTCACAATTTGTTTTTATTGCTATGTAATATATTGTAAAGACTCGTATTTATATATTTTTGTGTCTTCAATGTCTTGTAGGTGGTCGTGATCTAAATAAATCCATAAAGAAGATATAAAATATTGGAAGAGAAGAATTCCTCATCTAATGTGTGAAATAAAAAAGTGTCTACCTTCAACTTTTGTCAATGCACAAGAATACTACCTCACACACCAAGTGGAGGAGATTGAATTATGTGGACCTATACACACTCGGTCAATGTGGATGGTTGACATGCACTTAAATTTTTTGAAGGCTTTGGTTCAACAAAGAGAACATCTTGAGGGTTCTATGGTAGAGGGATATATGGTATACTAGACTATGGTGTACGTTACTGAATATCTTCCTAAGCTCGCAGAAAAGATCCATATAGATTGCATTTGGGATTTTGATACCATTATAAACTTTCAAGGGGAGTACTTGGTGGGAAAATGTAGATTGAAGAAAGTGAAAGGTAATAACTTATAAGATGTTATTGTATTTAATTAATTCTTAATATTCAAAATTAATTGGTTGTAAGTCGTCTATTTATTTTTTGTACAGATGCTCGAGAGTGGGATGCAATACATTTTTATATTACAAACAATCAATATTGGATGACGGTATGGATTGAACAATGTCATCATTTTGGTCGCACATTAAAATGGGAAGGTGTGTCTTCATTGGTTAAAGAATCTCATCATAATGGAGATTCCAATGTTACACAAAGGGAAATAGATTTAGCATATGGTTTAAGATATTTTTAGGTACGCATAAATTTGTTAATCACCCGTATGTTTATCAACTCCCGATGCAATAATTTTTACATGTTTGACATATTATTGTAGGTCAAACACCACAAGACTATGTTTTGCAATGGTCATAAATTTCGCATCAAAAAGTTGGATGACACAAAGAAAAATTGTGATTCTGAGATAAGTGCAGTCTTTCAGGTAACTAATATTTCATCTAGAAATGATTTACATCCTTGAGAGTCTCAAAATTGATACTATGACATTTTGGATGATATACTTGAGTGTGAATCTAATTCCTTCAGATTAGTTCTCTTCATCGTCAGATGGTAAAGGTTACGACTTAATCAAAATGATCTTGATAGAACTGTTATTGAACATGACAATGGATTTCCAATGATTAATACAAGGTGGCTTGAGCCAGTTGGGGATGAGCCTGCTGGAAATGAGTTGAGTAACTGAGAGGGGAGGGGTGAATCAATTACCAAAAAAACAAATCTTAGTCCCTTAGATGTCTTAAACAAATTTTTCACTGCTGCTCGGTTAACACATATATTCTACGATCACTGGGTTAACATAGAAAATCTTAAGATATTAACTGTGATTATCCTTTAGTAATTAATTGCACAAACATAAACCATAAAGAAAATGAAATGTACATAGATAATACCAAGATTTAACGTGGAAACCCAATATGAAAAAAACCACCAATTACAGCTAGTCACTATTTTTGACTCTTCTAAAGTGAGCCCTGTTAGGAGCCAACCCTGTTAAAGGTTACAATAACACACTGTTAGGTGTGACCTTATTAGAGGATGTAATCACCCTATAAGGAGTGGCCTTGTTAGAGGTCTTCAAACACTTCAATACAAAAATGTCACCTTGTGAGAGGATTTACAAAAGACTGTTAAGTCTACTTTATTAAGAGATTTTGATCACCGCTACAATTGTTAAAGAGTAACAATGGATTGACCTGTTTTGTTAAGCAACCGTCTTTACTAATTCAGATCTCTATTCTAGATTTAATTACTTGATCCTCACTGATAGGATATTCTTTTGCAGCTCTGTGTGTTCTGTCCTCAATTAGAATCCATATGATTTTGCCTTCACTCTTCATGCCATAAATATATGTCTTTTCTTCTTACAGATTAGATATTCAATCCAAAATTGACATTATATAAATATGATAAGCCTTGTCAAGTCGGCCTTAATATCCTTCCTAATGAAACTCATCTTTGTCGGCTGCATATAACCAATTAATAATAAAATATAAATTGTTGTTAGCCGGCTGACACTAACTGTTTAACTCGGTCAACACTAAAATCCTTCAACGGCCGACCAACACTGTAATGCCCGAGTGAACTCGGTTAGAACTAAAAAATCACTTTGGTCTTCTTCAATGCCCGAGAGTGCTTGGCATGAAATGATTATGCTCGAATAGGATTAGACATTTGTGTAAACATCACTATACTTGTGTAAACATCAATGACAATACACAATTGAATAATTGTCATCAACAGAGCCCTATTGTCTTCCAATACAATGTGAGAAGGTATTTTACTTAGAGGTTCCACATAAATCGGGTTGGTCATTTATTGTTAGACATGGTCCAAGAGGAAGGCCGATAAGGTATAATGAGATGGAAGAAGAAGATTCCAAACAAGTAGAAGATGATATAGATGATGATCACAATCGACAGTTAGTCGATGATGTTCTTGACACAACTTTTATCGAAGAATAAGATGATGACGATGATGCTACTAATGATGATGATGATGACAAAAATGATGGTGGTGGTGATAATGTCGACAACGATGATGATCATTGTGATGAGTTGGATGAAGAAGAAGATCAATGACATGAATGAAATGTACAGTTATGTGATCACTGGTTAGTCCTATTTAATATTGATTTCTTGATAGAAATGTATAGTTATGCAATCAATGCTTAATCTAATTAGTTCATGATATAACTTTTAATGTTTTTAATTCATATGTGATGCTTATGGTTTTTAATGTACCTACTATGTAATTCTGAGTATACGTATCATGAATGTTTTAGCTAACATAAGATAATTTAATTACATATGCAGGAACCCGAACCTCTTTAACGAGCATCCCACATAGTCTCATGGATCGATAGGTATAAGTCAATACATCCTATAGAGATTAATGTCTTTTACAATTTGAAAAATATCTCTCATTACTTTTTATCTCTCTCATTTGATGGAGTGTAGGTAGCAGCAAATAGGTATTTGTTAGTTGTGTCTTCCTTGAGTGAAGGAAATATAGGAATGGAATAAGAAAGTGAGACATGTAGTATATCTGAATTAGGGAGATCAACTATAGGTCAAAAGACTAGAAGGAAAATCAATAAATGCATGAAATTTTTACTTGCTCAAGGGGGGTCATGTTCTTATGATGATGAGAGAAAAAATGACATCGAGGTGCCCTTTAGGTACCAACATCTATAGAAACAATGGGTCCCCAAGGAACTTCCTCCAATAAATATAGATTTTAGTGTTAAAGGCAAGATATATCACATATCACCATTGTCATTACATGGTTTGGGCCTATTTTCCATGAATGGAATAAAGGTCTCTTACAACAAAGTTTTCAAATTGATGGAGTATGTTGGACCTTGTTATGATTACAAAAGTTGGATGTAGATAGTGTTATGCCCTGCATCCCTGTCCCTACATTTTGTGTACAAAATGTTGGGTCCCCATTTTTTCTTTCTGCTTTTGGCCCTTGCCTTATCTTTTTCCTTTATTTTCTTTGTTTTTCTTCTCCCTTTTTCCTTTGTTTTCTTTGTTTTTCTTCTCTGGGGTTTTCTTCCCCGCGGTGTTATTTTTGTTTTTGTTTTTATCTCTCGTGTCTCTAGGACCTGGTCTTGGAGTTGGTCGTCCTTTGTCAGGAATCGAATTCCAGACTCTGGGATTCTTCGCCATGATGCCTTCTTTTTGTAAGAAGATATGGTTGTGTGGAATCCCTGGGCATGGAGTCTGGAGGTCTGTCTATCTAGAGTTGAGGGAGGAAAGGTAACTTGCTTTTACCATGGGTATAAATAGAAATTACCTGTCATTTTCACAATTATCGCGATTAAAATACTTAAGCAATTTGAGCGATTAAGCGAGAATCTAGTGCGAGCCATTCTGAACTATTCTAAGAAATTGTGGGTGGTTTGTGGTGGTAAGTGGTGATCGTCTAATGGTAGAGGCTATTACAGAGTGTTCGTGGCATGAGTTCCTTTCCTTTCCCTTCTTCATTTTCAGGTTGGTGCCTTCCTTCCTTTCTATTTTCCCGCTTTTTGGTTCATCTGGTTTTCGTGTTGTCTTATGTTTCTGTTGCGTTTCATTCTGGTTTGACACCCATTAGTGGGTCAGCTCTACCAAAGGGTTGTCTTCCCTCTATGAAAATGTAAGATAATGTGAAAGTTGTAGATGTTTTGTACATTCTCTGGTTTTGTAAATAGTCGCTCTATGTTCTGTGTATATGTGTACATTTGTTGTATATTGATGTATATCCTTCCATTCTACATGTATATACCCTTCATCTCTATTGTATATAGTGTATATTCTATGTATATGTGTTTGGTAGTCTGTCGAGCTCATCATGCTACATTTGTTTCCCGTTCTTAGTTCGCAAGCTCTCTCTGTGCAAAATACCGCCTGGTTGAAACTCGACTCTTAGCCAGTTTCAACCAGGTGGTTTTCTCTCTCCTCCATAAACTAGCCTGTCCTTCATTTATGTCCCATGTACACATTTAAATTTGTCCAAGTGGCCTTTGATTTTCATGCATTTGGATAGTTGGCTCCGCCACCATCACCATAACTTCCATTTAATGCATACCCACGTGGTGTCCATGTGGGACTGACGGCTTGCTTTTTGCGCACATCTTCCAACGGTTAGTTTTCTTGACTCTGGGTCTCTTTCCATCCCCCAACCCACATCTTGCCTTTAATAAGTATGTTGAGATCCCCAGACTTGAATGTTGGTTAAATTTCTAAGTTTGTAAAATATATATATACTTTTTGGGATTTTCGAACTAAGCTAACTTTTCAAGGAAAGCGAGCGCCACGGTGGTAAGATCTCCGGATCCCAAAGTTTTTATTTATCTATATGTTCTGACAGTCACCTTGCCTTGCAGGTGTCTAGAATAACATACTTTCAAACATGTCTAAGGCTTTCACATCTTCACCACTCGGGAGTCTGAAACTTCCTTCTACGGCGGTTACCAAAGCAGCTGTTAGGTCCAAGATAGAGAAATGTCTGGAGAAACTGCCCATGAGCATGAAATATGTAAAAGACAACATTATCATGGGCTCAAAGATTGAGTCCAAAGTTCAATTCATTATCGACACCAGCATTGGGACATGGCCCGAGATGCAGGTCTTGGTGAAAATGATGTACATTCAATGGCAGGCCGGGGATCCATTGGCCATTAAAATCAAGAATTTTGGGATTCTCAAGGAAGCTTGCTTCTCATGCTCAATGTAGTCATCAAAGGTTATTCTTACACTTGTAGCTCACTACAATACATCTGTCTAGGCCGTTATGCTCATAGCCCTGGAGCCAACTGGGTATCCCACCCCTATGGTGTCTCTCGACGCCATAATTTTTCAGATGGGGTTAGGGATTCCTCAATTTGACAGGCCAGCTGTAGTTACTAGATCAAATGCCTTGGCACAGTTTAAGTAGATGGAGGAGGTGGCTTGTATATATATGAACAATCATTGGCTCAAGGTCCCAAAGAGGGATCCCAAGAGGATGAAGATAGAGATCCCTAGGTCTGAATTCAAATAAAGCATCTAGATGGGGATGATAGCATTATGCCAGGTCTTCGGGAAACAACATGCCCGAGAATTCTCCAGGTGGATGTATTACTTCTTTCTTGGTATCAGCAAGGGTGGGGAACATTTTGACTGGGCCACCATAATTTCAAACCATGTGGATTCCCAGTTCCTTTAGATAGTCTAGAAGAAGTTATATATGACTTCTTATGTTATCTGGGCCCTGGCACAATAGTGACCCTGCACCAATGGGTTACTCACCGATGATGTACTCAGGATAGCTCTTAGTCAGAAGGCCCCTTGGGACCATTTTCCATAGATTTAATGGGATGCCAGTTTCCCTAGTTTTTGCTGAGTAAATGACACCTTCATTTACTACAACCTGCTCACTCCCACCCGGGACGCAGGATACCGCCTATCTATAGAGGCGATGGATTTGGTCCAGAGCTATGGCCATTATTATATACAGTTTTAACAACATACATACATAAGGGTAACCGACTTCTCCGGGAAACCCTACTTGTTACCCAAATATTGTGGGAACAAGATAATTCTTTTAGAATATTGCAGGTAGATAATGGAGTTGCATGCCTTCTATGCCTTGAAGAAGGTAACAAACATTCCATTCCCAATCACTTGTGGGAATTATTCATCCAGTTTGGCTGCCACCAAAGAAGCAGATAATGAGCTTAAAAGCTATAACTTAGTAGAATTTTACTTAGTACGGAAGCATTTTGATCCACATGGCAAAATTGTGATGGCACTTCCCCGGGCATCAGAGCCCCACCAATACCACATAGAAGACTTCTGGGAAGATTGCCAAGATGACATGGAAGTCTGGGGCTGACATTATATTAGGATGACCATAGGATGATGGAAAGATTGAAGCTTTGAAGAAATATGGAAGACTTCTCAGACGCTGGCTCCACAGTAGATCCCTAGTACAAAGCAAAGGGGATTGATAAGTTGGCCCTCCCACCAGTGGAATGGGATGCCTAGGAGGGGCCCACTATTGAAGAGTTCACCCGTAATGTGGTTGAACATAGCCACACCTACTTTAAGGTGTGCCCTGGGAGTGTCTGCTGGGCTACCTAGCCAATACCAAAGTTAACCCCAGGGGCTGGGAATTCTTCATAAGGAGGAGATAAGGGGAAAGGAATAATAGAAACTCCAATTGTGCAAGAGGTCCCCATTAAGGATCAATTGCAACAATCACTGGCAGCCTTCCATAAAATGAAAGATAGATTGATCACCCGACTGGCTACTCCGGTACTCATGACCGGACCAATTCATCCTCCCTCCTCCCCTTCACTAGAGGCCTTAATGGTTAAGGCAACATGGGTGGATCCAAAAGAACAAGCAGTACTAAGGGATCTGGGGCCACCCTTAGTCACTAGGAGAAAGAAGAGGCTTAACCAAAAGCCCAAGGCAGAGCCTGAGCTGGGGATGCCCCAGATCACACAAGTTGAGATCCTTTCCTCTGACTCCTTAGAGCTAGAGAGGGAACCAGAGCTTGCTGATGTCCCGACCAATCCTCCCCTACATGATGAATTCGATGATGTTTTTGCAACCGATGAGCTTGGGAATCTACAGGGGGACATCAAGGAAACAGAGGCTGAAGTCCCAGTATAGGAAGAAGCTCTGGAACAAGAACCTATGAGGGAGCAGGAAGAACAAATGGAAGAAGAGAAAGAAACAGAACAAGAGATTGCCTCTGAGGTCTCAGAGATACAGAGCATGGGAGTGGACCAACAAAAGAAAAGTGAAAAAATGGCATCCTCTGAGGGAACCAGACCTACAGGAGCAATCGTAACCTCAGTCGCTGTGTTCCAAATGCCACTCCCAAAGGTTACATTTGGAGAGGTAATCATTGCAGCTCAAACGCTAAATCTTGGCTCGATATCGTAACCACCTGAATTCGGTCTGTCGCAACTATAGAACCTATTTGCCCTAAGTGTGATCATACCCTCGATTTATGTCTAAACGACCCTGCTATTTCTTGGCATAATTCTTTTAATCAATTTAATGACCTAGGTGATTTTTATCACTGATTTATATTATCTATTATAGCCATACAATTCAAATCAATTTCGACCAATCAGATCAAATCAAAATCAAACATGGCTATAGTATTTAATTATAAAGGAATTAAATAAATCCCTAAATCAAATACCCACTTGCAATTAACCCATT
>MU225138.1:1562552-1588275 GCA_018584345.1 Thuja plicata | reverse complement strand
ACATGTTCATTTATTGGGCCTCCTGATTCATAAATGAACCTTGTCCCCCTCTCTCTCTCTCTCCCATTCTTCTATAAATAGAAGCCTGTTTTGAGAGCAAATAAGCCTTCACTTGAGATTGAAATTGCATTGTTATGCTGCTAGATTCATCATAGAATTACATTCCATCTATTGTCTCATGCTAGTTATTATTTCTATTTCATCTTTTAGAGTCAAAAAGCATGCTTTTCCATCTTTTAGCTTGTTTCTAAATAAAATCCTTCATGCTAGGTTGTATTCGTCACTGATTCATAGCATATTCTGAGGGTTGATATGTTGTTAATCACACTCCTCCTAGTTAGCAGGCAATAAGTCAGTTTTATTGGGTTTATATGCTTTACATGCTTTTACTAACCCCTTTGAGCTAATATAATGACTTATTGAGTGTTTGTGTTGATTCTAACAGGTACCCATTTACACACACACAGATACCTCCCCCATTGCCAACAGATATACCAATGGAAGAGGAAATCCTAGCAACAAAGGTTGAGGAAGAAGAGAAACAACAAGAGGAAGAAACCCCCAGGACGACCAATGAAGACCCAGACATGGCCAAAGATACAAATGACAAGGCAGAAGAAACAAATGTCACCAGGGAATATGTTGCCAATGAACCAAAGGATACAGGGAAGGAGCCGGGTGAGACCCGTACCACCAAAGAGGAACAACAACACGATGTTGGGGAACAACCCAAGGAACAAAATTTTGCTAATAAGCCACCCCTGCCACCATAGTGGTTGGTTGAAACCAAGAAAAGGAAAGCTCTATTGACTCCCAGAGCTCATCTCTCCTTGGCCGGGATGATGGCTCAGGCCCAGGATCCACCAAAGGCCAAGAAAGCTTGGACGGTTCATACTCTTTGAACCGGGCTAGGCGGAGAAACAATTGTAGTGGTAGCGACACCTCCCCTAGACACTGATGAAGAAAATGCTGAGGCTAAAGATTACAATATCATAGAGATACCACTGGTAAAGAGGGGAAAATAGGGTGAGGTAGACCTGTTAAAAGAGGTGGCTAAGGTAGTGGAGGCCCATTATGAAAAAGAGGCCCAAAGGCTCAAGGCTAAAAAAGAGAAAACTGCAAACCTCATGGGATTTCTAACTGAGCTGGCCCGGCCTATCAGTGCTATTCCTCCGGAGGCCTCCACATCTGATGCACCACTACCACAAAGTGACATAGATTCATTGCGGGCGATGAAGAAGAAAGCCCAGGCAGTCGATGAGTGGGTTTATCTATAGGTAGGAAATGTCTGGCATTTTCTAGTGTCCACCCTCTCAAACTTATATGCGGCCCAACACATCCTGCATCAAGTCGAAACCACTATCAACATATGGGAGGGTGACATTGAAAATTTTGAAGCATGGAAAGTAGAATTTGAAGAACTCCTCGGCGTTGGAGAGGAAGTGGTTTCTGAGTCCAAAATTTTGGGGGAGGATTCGTTAGATTTTGTGAGGACCCAACACTCCAGAATTGACCTCACATTGGGGATAATCAAGCAACTGGTGGGGACTCTACGAGAGAAAATCAACATGGTACATAAGTCTTTTGTTACGAAGGTCTCCAGAGCTGACCCATTCAACATTGATACTTGCACACCGGAGGAGTATGTCCTGGGGAAGTTCGATGAACTGATGGAATCAAGGTATCAATCCCCAGAGGGAGTAGATGGTGCCCAAATGATGAGAATAACTCATATGGTACTCAGTGGTCACGATGCAACTAAAATGGCTGATGAGTTTAAAGAAAATGTTCCAGACCTAGGGGAACAGATTGAGGTGGCTAAGTATCGGTGGGCTGGTCTTAAAGAAGTTGATGAAGATGGAATCTCCTATCTTCTCCAAACCTTCAATGACAATAAGAAATAGTAAAGATTCTCCAGGGGCTAGAGAAAACATAAGTGTTTTTGTATTCTTTATTCTTTTTGGAATGTAAGTTCCCAGATCCTAGAGTCCTGAATCCTACATTTTTGTATTCTTTCAGTGACCCGTGTCCCAGTCCCCAAGGCCGACCGGTCACTTTCAAAGTAGTTAATAGAGGTTGTCGAAGGTTGTCAGAGGGCAGATGAATACATCAAGGCACGTCAGATCAGTAAGAGGCTTTCTAACAGATGATCTTCTTGAGGTGCCACTTCAGATATACACCTGACGCATTGGAGACAGGGTGCCACATTTCCCATTGATGAGGCATGTAGCCTCGATCCCCGAGGAATCAAATTTCTTCCTTCTCTTTCTCAGCTCTCTTCTTGAGGTTGATTCTTCCACTTCATCTTCTTGTCTTATTCTTCTGACATGTCAGACCTTCTCCATCTTGAGGTCTTTTGTAAAGTGGTGTAGGTAGTATCGGCCACTGGATAATATATTTTATGGCAAGATGTAAAATAGGGTTAGGGTTAGGGTTAGAAGAAAATGTGTATAAATAGCAAGTCTGACCATTTTCCAAGGGTCGGCAAAATTGATGATTTTGCAGTCCATAGTAATATAGAAGCAGTATTTCACTTCACTTGCAGAGCTCAATGCTCCTTGGTCTTTAAGATTTTAGTAGTTAGATGCTCCCTTGGAGCCGCCATTGTACCACGCACCAGTGCTTGCTGGGAGTAATGTTAATGAAGAAGAGAGAGTTCTTGCAATGACGTTGTTGGCACTTTGTGTTTTGAGTTAATGGTATTTTATATTTAATGTTCTTCATGTCTTCTGCTCTGATACTTTAAGTAGATTAACGACCTCCTTTCCCTTGCTACCAATAAAATATGAACTGATGGTTGTGTATTCCTTTGGTATTTAGTGTAGTATATCAGAGCATTATTGATGTGTTGAATGTTTGAACATAACTATGGTAGATGAAATACTTCTAACCCTATAGGATCTTTTTCAATTTATTTGCTAAGTATAAAATGCTTGGAGAAACCCCACCTTCCTGAATCCCCGGAGAGAACAAGTTGAAGAAACTAGCTATCCACCTCAAAATTAGTCACATCTCCCAACCGAGCTCCGCACCATCGAGACCTAACCCTCAGGTGCTTGGAGGCCTAGGGAATCTCATTTCCCTGGATAAAATTTACAGGCAAAGTTGGTTGGTACCCCGGTGCCCGGTGACAACTTACATCTGCTGGCGGACCCGGTCACCTAAGTCCTATCAATAGAAATTGGCGCTAGAAGGAGGGCATGAACTCGTCCCTCTCTTGAGATTCTGATTTTACACCTCCCGAGGGTTCCCCAAGCCATAGTTTTAGGAGTCAAGCCTTTAGTGGGATTGGCTCTTTCTCCCCAACAAAATTTGAGAGAATCCTTAGGTTAGCCCCAAACCCTGAAAGGTTTGTCAAACTTGAGCCTCCTGTTGTAAAGAAATGGACTAAAAAAACCACACAAGCCACTATTGTCTGGGGGTCTAGTACACTGTAGAATATCCAAACTCCTCATACAGTCCTGGGAACTAGAATCCAACTTACTCAAAATCTAATTCCCCAGATGACTGCATATTTTGATAACATCGGGTCCCCTATGGGGACTTTTTTGGGCGCAGTCAACGACTTACCCTCGCACCTGAAGAAGATTTTCTCTTGATATGAACACTTAGGCTCACAAACTATAGAAGAAAACTTACAGGCATACAAGGATGCCATGAAGTGACACCAGATCCAACATGAAGATTTTATGACCCAAATGTTTCCCCTATCCCTGGGACAGGGTGAGCTAAATTGGTACCTAAACCTTCTTGCCAACTCCATCAATAGCTGGAAAGACATGGAGGATGCCTTCTTGGCTGCATTTCACATACATGTGGACCCAGCTTGGTCCCATAGTCAGTTCATCTCCATCAGAAAGGAACCCATGAACCCCTTGCAACATTCAATCATTGGTTCCAACACACCTTGAAGCGGTGCACAGGCCCTTTCATTCCATCCCCAGAAGTTACCATATAGACCTATCTCAACATGATGGACCCCTTCGTTGCCACTCTCCTCTGATAACAACCACCATGGGCAACCAAGACACTTTGGAAAAAGTTTACAACCTAGCCTTAGAACTGTCTTGTGGCCTACACAAGTCCTCAGGTAGGATTGGGCAGAGCACGCCCTTCAACATGATCCTTGAAGGAACAACGTACACCAGGGGATATAACCCCAATCTGGAAATGGGTGCCCTCACGATGGAAATGAATCCCCCACCACTGCCGATAGACCAATAGGCTCGGTATGTTTACCCATCACAGACTCAGGCAATACTAGGTCTGGAAGTCTTCCCATGGAATCAGCCATAGTAGGCACAACAACCTTAGACAAAACCACCCAGAGTGTCCTTTCAGTCAACCGTAGCTGGAGGATTTCTGCCCTCGACTCTAGCGAATACTGCTACCTTCCTAGGAAACCAACAACAACAACCGTCACATTATGATGCAAACACCCAGTTGATCACCAAGGTTGAATCCCTCCGATGAATGTTGTCCACCTTGACTATGGAAATGGGTCAGCTGAAGGTGGGGTCCTTTGCACCCCAGAATTCTAATTCCTAGAGATGGAATATTTTTTCTGGCCAACAAAATAATAATGCCGGGGGAAGAAACTTCAATAATGGGCCTCGACCCAATAAATAATAATGAAACAATAATGCGAACAAAGGAGGCCCACCTCCTAACCAAAATGCCAATCAAAGTGGTGCTGGACCATCACATTTCACACTAGTCATAGACTTCCAACCCATGACCAATTGGTGTAGATTGTACAATACAGGCTCCCACAATGAGGTAAACTATGCCACACTAGAGAAGGTCATCATGATCTCCCAACTGAACAGACAACAAATGCATGATGCTACTCCCCTAGAGCCTCCTATGCAAGAGTCAACTCATAGTGCATTCACCAGTGAGACCATATTCTTCAGATCCTCCAGAGAAGATGAAGAAGAATCCGAGTTGCAAGGATTGTTTGATGAATCAATTCCAGCCTTTAAGGCCAATGCCTTCACCAACCTGCGGCCTCCATACAATACTCAAAGCTAGGTTGGTAAAGGAATAGTTTATATGCTAACACCTCCTACCAAGGACACTCCTCCCTGGGATAATACAACTGATCAGCCTGCGCTCCTAAAAGGTTCTAACTCTAACCAAGCGAAAGACCTGACCGAGGGAAGCCACCAATTCTTGGGAGGAAGATTTGAAATTACAAAGGTGTTAGAACAAACCACTACCTCCATGACCTTGATGGAGGTTTTTCTAAACTATCCCAAGCAGAAGAAGTATCTTTTGAAGCTCTTGGGAAACTTGAAAGTTGTCAGTCGCCCGCCCAAGACTGTCTCTTTTGACGACGCCAATGTAGCTGTCTTCTGAGAAAATAATGAAGATCCTCCCTTCCTACTAGGCCTGAATATCCAAGGTAAAAACATACACAACTACCTATTAGACTCCAGAGCTTTGGTCAACATCATGCCCCTTTCCATATGCTAGAAGCTTGAATTCCGTCCCACCCCATCTAATGGTGCAGTGATTCAATTGGACAAAACTGCTGTGAAAATGGTGGGAGAATTGAAGAATGTCTGGATATAGCTTATCCAGGACCCCAGGATAGCCAACATAATTGACATCCAAGTGGTGGACATCCTAGAGACTTACGGGATGTTATTATGTCAGAATTGGTCTAAGTCCTTGAACGGATACTTTTCAAATGACTTATCCCACTTATGGCTCCCCTAGGAAGGAGAATCAAACAAGATCTAGGTTGAGAGTGAGCCCCGAATGAAGTAGACCCTTACCAAAGTTGGGAGGGTTAGTGAGGTATTTTTCTCTGAGACTTCCCCGGGGGTGTACCAACCCTTTGAAATCTTAACATTTGATTTCACCCCTAGGGAGGACCCCATAGTTCTGTAGAGAACCTAGGACCTGGAAGAAAAGTTGAGGGTTGAGGTTGACTCTCAAGGTGCCGCAACAACCCCCGCCACACTCTTGTTTGACACTTGGTGCTGAGTACACTATCAGAAACATTTAGAGCTAGAGTGTGAACTTTGCCTTTCTATCGCTACCTGACACATCGACGCCTTCTGGAATAGAGAATGCACAATTGACTCCCCAAAGCCTAGTATTCCTACTGGAAGAACTCCTTCAATGCCATTTCCCCAGGAACCTCAAATTAAAACCCCTCTGGAGGTAAGCCTCACCCATGCGCCAATAGTGCAGGAGGAAGCTCCTCCCAAGTCTCCCAAAAGAAATCCAAAGACTACTCCCT
The DNA here is from genome assembly GCA_018584345.1 of Thuja plicata. Classification (NCBI taxonomy): domain Eukaryota; kingdom Viridiplantae; phylum Streptophyta; class Pinopsida; order Cupressales; family Cupressaceae; genus Thuja; species Thuja plicata. The sequence goes on along the minus strand of MU225138.1, from coordinate 1,582,022 downwards.
CTCCCCAGCTCTAGAATACAAGTAACGATCTATGGACCCTTAAGTAGGGCTATGGGGCTGGAGTAGAATTAATCAACCCACGAGGGAAATCCCTCCTTGCATCCTATAGACTATAGTTCAACTGCACAAATAATGTTACAGAGTATGAGGCTTTGGTCCTTAGACACTTATTTTCATTAAGGAAAGGAATCACCCGCCTCTGGGCCCTGGGTGATTTAGAGTTGATTTTCAAACAGGTCCAGAGTTAGTATACATGTCATGACAAAAGGCTGGCTGCATATCACAATTGGGCGTGGAGCCTTATCAAAGATTTTGATGCCTTTGGCATCAACCTTATTCCCTAGTGATGGAATTCTATCCTGGATGCCCTCGCTATTTCTACCAGCACACTTGAACCCATGGTCGGCTCACAAATCTGAAGATTTTCTGTCGAGATGATCCCCACCCTGTCCATCCCAGATAATGTCACCCACTTTCAAGTTTTTGAGGATGATCAACATATCCTGGCCTTCATGGTCAATGTGGGTGTCTTTGAGGACCAGATAGCGGAGGAACGAGACCATGATGATACTGGATAGGGTGATGAAGATGATGGGATCATGGACCTACCCACTAACACCATCCCAAAGGGGATGGTTGTGCTTGAACGAATCTTTGACTCAGACCCTTAGGGCTGGGAAAAGATGTCATCCTCCTTTGAGAGAGGAAAATTTGAAAAAGTAAACATTGGCCAGCCTGGTGAGGAAAAGATGATACACATTAGCACCTCCTACTCCCCTAAGGAGAAGGAGAAGATTCTTGCATTTCTCTGAGAATACATAGACGTAATCACATGGGGATATGAAGATTTGAAAATATATGACACATCCATTATGACTCATACCATCCCCCTGAAACCTGATGCTAAGCCTTTTTGGCAAAATAAATGACCGGTCAACCCGCTGATCGAGCCTCTAATTCATCAAGAGGTGGATAAATTTCTATCAGCTTAGATAATCTTTCCAATCCGGCACACTACGCGGGTTACCAATTTGGTCCCTGTTAGAAAGAAGAGTGGCAAAATTTGCCTTTGTGTGGATTTCCAGAACTTGAATAGGGCCTTCAAGAAAGATAATCACCCTCTCCCCTCATTGGATGAGATGTTGTAGATAGTGAATATATCACAAATGATGTCATTCTTAGATGCGTACTCTGGATATAACCAGGTCATGGTTAAGTATGAAGATAGAGAGAAAATGACATTTACCACCAAGTGGGGAATGTTTGCATATAGGAGGATGCCCTTTGACTTGATTAACACATGGGCCACATTTCAAAAGGCCATGGAAATTGCATTCAAGGGCCTCATGAATTGGTGTATAATCATCTAGATGGATGATTTGACCATCTTCTCCTAGGATAGGCGTGACCACTCCGCCCACCTTGCTCAGATCTGTGAGAGATGTCATCGGTATGGAATATCCGTCAACCCCAAGAAATGCATATTCAGGGTCACTGAAGGGAAGTTTCTTGGGCATATTATCTCTGAGAAGGGTATATCTATTGAACTTGAGAGAGTTGAAGCACTGCTAAATTTACAAATGCCCAGCAGCAAGAAGGAGATGCGGTCTTTCTTCAGAAAGATCAACTTTGTCTGGCAGTTCATCATTGGATTTGCCAAGATAGTCAAACCACTCAACAAAATGATGAAAAAGGATACCAAAATTGAGTGGAGTCCTAAAGCAAAGCGGGCATTTTCCTAGATCAAACAGATGATAATGGAGGCACCTGTCCTGGCTAGTTCGGACTACTCCCTTCCATTTTACATTTACTCCTTTGCTTTGCCGCATTTTTCCATGAAAGTATTGACTCAAAAGGTTGAAGGGGAAGAGTGACCTATAGATTTCATGAGCTCCCCCTTCAAGAACGCCGAGGTCTGGTACTCATCATTAGAAAAATAAGCCTTTGCTCTTGTTCACGATGTGAAGAAATTCTGGCATTATATTCTCCGGAGCAAAGTAAATGCTATCATCCTAGACCAGGCTGTGAAATCTCTGATGATGCAGAGTGAATTGGGTGAAAGATAGGGGAAATGGATGGCCATCCTCTAGGAGTATGACTTGTAAATGCAACCCATGAAGATAGTCCAAGGCTAGGACTAAGCCAAGCGATGGCAGAAGAGACTCCCCACATAGAATGTCAAACTTACACAGTGGAGTCTATCACTCAAGACCCGTGGTACACCGATCTGCTGTACTTATTGTTAAATAATAGATGCCCATAGGGGTTACCCCCCAACAAGCCCCGTACTCTGCAGATGAAAAGTGCTCACTTCATGATAAAAAAATTTGCACTTTACCATAGAAACTATGAGGGAGTATACCTTAGGTGCATCAATAGGGATCAAGCTACGAAAATGGTCAAAGAATTCCATGGGCAGTTTGGGAACGGGCATGGCTCAGCTGACACCACCACCCACAAAATCCTCCAGGCCAAATATTATTGGCCCTGCATATTTAAAGATGTCTACACTCACGTCTAGAGGTGCCATACTTGTTAGACCGTGGCACATCATGAGCGTAACCTGGCAATGCCTTTACAACCAGTCTTTGAGGCTAGGCCCTTCGCCCAATGGGCATTTAACTTCATCAGGGAAATTATCCCTAACTCATCTGCCAACCACTAGTACATCATGACTGCAACTGATTACTACACCCGGTGGTCCGAAGCTATACCTTGCAAAAATAACATGGCAGATGTAGTTACTAAATTCTTGGAAGAAAACATCGTCACTAGATTTGGAATGCCTTTTGCTTTAGTATGTGACAATGGTCCAGCATTTTCTTCGGTGCAATTACTTGAGTGGACCTACAATCGAAAAATTAGTCTAAATTTTTCTAGCAACTTTACCCCCAGGGGAATGGTGTTGTTGAGTCGACAAACAAAAATCTACTTGAAGTGGTCAAACACCTGCTAGAACAGAATCCCTGGGATTGGCACTAAAAGTTGAGATTTTCCCTCTGGGCAGATCATATTCAAATTAAAGCCACCTTGGGTACATCCCCATTTCACCTGGTTTATGGCCAGAACCTAGTATTCCCAATCAACTTACAGATCCCAGTCTTGTAGTTTGTGTAGGAATTCAGTAATCAGGATAACGTCGTAGAAGTTCAGCTCCTAAACTTGGTGCGGATGGAAGAACAATGAGACACAACCCTTTAACATTTCGTGCATCATCAAGTAGTGGTAAAGAGGTGGTTTTCCTGTAGAGCCCAATACAAGGCTTTTTAGGTTTCAGACTTGGTCCTGCTGTGGGACAAGGCCTGGGAGAAGAAAGGGAAGCACACCAAGTTCCAACAGCTCTGGTTCGGACCATACCTAATCTCAGAGATCTGTGGGGAAAATACCTACCACCTTAACACCATGAGTGGAGAACCTATCCCATTTCCCATCAATGGATAGTTTCTCAAATATTATTTTGAATAAGGTGGGTTTGCCCAAAGTTGTATTTTATGTAAAGTTTCTGGCTTGTAAATATCCCTTTCCCGGTGCCTTGTTGGGAGGTACCTTACCTTGTAAATAGTCTTGCTGGCCGTCCTCACAGACTGTCCTTTTTCCTTTTTTTTTTTTTCATTTTTCTTGTTTTCTTTTCGTGTTCCAGTGTTTTTCTCTCCTTTCTGTAAGGATTGGGATGCTTCGCATAATGTCTAGTCTTTGGGATATTTTCTTCAGCACGGTGAACTTAAGAATCTGTTGTTAGTATGGTGGAATCGGTCCGGTCTCCAGAGTTATTTTACAAGTTTGGTAGTACATTATGAGTAATATTCATTAGGTTTATTTTTGGAAGTCTGGTAATCAGTGAACTAAAATAAGGAACAAGTAATCAGACACATAGAGGGTAGATCGGTTGCACTAAGTTGGTTGACCCAAGTCTGAATGTTTAAGGGATCCTTTCTAGGTCTAGAGTTTTTCTCTCCCATTCAGCATATGAAAATAGGTGGAAGGGTGAAAGAAGTACCACCATTAAAATTAGCTAAGCTTAAGCTTGATGGTGAAAGAAGTACTGCCCTCCCACCCAGAAACATTCAAAATAACAAGAAAAAGAAATGGGACAAAACTCTGGCCTTTGAGAGAAATGAGCAATCTGATGACTTTGGGGTTTGATGTACTTAGTGCCTCTTCTCTACTCCTCCCATAGGTCATTGGCTTGGTTTCCTTCCAAAGCACACACTTCACCACTGATGAAAAGATCATGGGTTAAATTGCATATGGCTGGATTTTCTTAGACATGTTACTCTTTGCATGTAAGATACTTCAAGTAATGATTTGTTCCAGTCTTGCTAACCAGAGATTCTATAGTTCTCGATGTGCTAAGGCATTTGTCCCAAATATTCACCATTTGTTATGCGCTGCATCCCCGTCCCTACATTTTGTGTGTAAAATGTTGGGCCCCACTTTTTGCTTTCTGCTTTTGGCCCTTGCCATGTCTTTTTCTTTTGTTTTCTTTGTTTTTCTTCTCTGGATTTTTCTTCCCCACGGTGTTGTTTTTATTTTTGTTTTTGTCTCTCGTGTCTCTGAGACACGGTCCCAGAGTTGGTCATCCTTTGTCAGGAATCGGATTCTGGACTCTGGGATTCTTCGCTATGATGCCTTCTTTTCATAAGAAGATGTGGTTGCATGGAATCCCCAAGCCCGGAGTCTAGAGGTCTGTTTGTTTGGAGTTGTAGGAGGAAAGGTAACTTGATTTTACCATGGGTATAAATAGAAATTACCTTTCATTTTCATAATTACCGTGATTAAAACACTTAAGTAGTTTGAGCGATTTGAGAGCGATTTTACAGTGATTTAGTGAGAATCCAGTGCGTACCATTCCAAGCCATTCTAAGCAATTGTGGGTGGTTTGTGGTGGTAAGTGGTGATTTTCTGATGGTAGAGGCTATTGTAGAGTGTTCATGGCATGAGTTCCTTTCCTTTCCCTTCTTCATTTTTAGGTTGGTGCCTTCCTTTCTATTTTCCCACTTTTTAGTTCGTCTAGTTTTCGTGTTGTCTTGCATTTCATTCTTGTTTGCTGCCTGTTGGTGGGTCGGCTCTACCAGAGGGTTGTCCACCCTCTGTGCAGATGTAAAATAATGTAAAAGTTGTAGATGTTTTGTACATTCTCTGGTTTTGTAAATAGTCACTCTGCGTTATGTGTATATGTGTACATTTGCTATATATTGATGTATATCCTTCCATTCTACATGTATAAACCCTTCAACTCTATTTTATATAGTGTATATTCTATGTATATGTTTTTGGTAGTTTGTCGAGCTCATCGTGCTACATTTGTTTCTCGTTCCTAGTTTGCAAGCTTGCTCTATGCAAAATACCACCTGTTGAAACTCGGCTCTCGGCCAATTTCAACCAGGTGGTTTTCTCTCTCCTCCATAAACTAGCTTGTCCTTCATTTATGTCCCATGCGTGTATTTATATTTGTCCAAGTGGCCTTCACTTTTTTCCCATTTAGACAGTTGACTCCACCGCCGTCACCATAACTTCCATTTATTGCATACCCACATGGTGTCCATGTGGGACTGACGGCTCACTTTTTGTACACACCTTCCAACGGTTAGTTTTCTAGACTCTAGGTTTCTCACCATCCCCCAACCCACATCTTTCCTTTACTAGGTATGGTGAGACCCCCGAACCTGGATGTTGGTTAAATTTCTAAGTTTGCAATATATATATATATACTTTCTGAGATTATTGAACTAAGCTAACTTTTCAAGGAAAGCAAGCACCATGATGGTAAGATCTCCGGACCCCAGAGTTTTTATTTATCTATACATTCTAATGGTCACCTTGCCTTGCAGGTTTCCAGAACAACATACTTTCAAACATGTCTGAGGCTTCTGTATATTCACCACCCGGGAGTCTGGAACTTCCTTCTACAACGGTTACCAGAGCAACTGTTAGGTCCGAGATAGAGAAAGCTTTGGAGAAACTTCCCATGAGCATGAAATATGTAAAAGATAGTGTTATCATGGGCTCAAAGATTGAGTCCAAAGTTCAATTCATTACCAACACCAACATCGAGACATGGCCCGAGATGTAGGCCTTGGTGAAAATGATGTACATTCAACGGCAGGCCAGGGATCCATTTGCCATTAAAATCAAGAATTTTAGGATTCTCAAGGTAGCTTGCTTCCCATGCTCGGTGCAGTCATCAAAGCTTATTTTTACACTTGCAGCTCACTACAATACATCTGTTTGGGCCGTTATGCTCGCGGCCTCAGAGCCAACTGATTATCCCACCCCTATGGTGTCTCTCGACGCCACAACTTTTCAATTAGGGTTGGGGATTCCTCAATTTGATAGACTAGCTATAGTTACCAGATCAGATGCCTTGGCATAGTTTAAGCAGCTAGAGGAGGCGGCTCGTATATATATAAACAATCATTGGCTCAAGGTCCCAAAGAGGGATCCCAAGAGGATAAAGATAGAGATCCCCAGGTCTGAATTCAAAGAAAGCATCCAGATGGGGATGATAACATTATGCTAGGTCTTCACGCAACAACATACCCGAGAATTATCTAGGTGGATGTATTACTTCTTGCTTGGTATCAGCACGGGTGGGGAACATTTTGACTGGGCCGCCATAATTTCAAACCATGTGGATTCCCAGTTCCTTCAGATAGTCTAGAAGAAGAAGTTCTATATGAATTCTTATGTTCTCTAGGCCCTAGAAAAATAGCAACCCCGCACCAATGGGTTACTCACCGATGACATACTCTGGATAGCTCCCGGTGAGAAGGCCCGTTGGGACCATTTTCCATAGATTCAATGGGAGGCCAGTTTCCCCAGTTTTTACCGAGTAAATGATGCCTTCGTTTACTACAACTTGCTCACACCCACCCGGGACAGAGGATACCGCCTCTTTATAGAGGTGATGGATTTGGTCCAGATCTATGGCCATTATTATATATAGTTTCAACAACATACATACATAAGGGTAACTGGCTTCTCCGGGAAACCCTACTTGTTACCCAAACATTGTGGGAACAAGATAATTCTTTTAGAATATTGCAGGCAGATAATAGAGCTGCATGCCTTCTACGCCTTGAAGAAGGTAACAAAAATTCCATTCCCAATCACTTGTGGGAATTATTCATGCAGTAGGATCAAGTGTAGTGATTGTGAGTGACGAAGAAGGAGTTCCCTTGAAAGTAGCCAAACTTCTAGGTACTTTAAATATGAGACCTTTCTTTTACTATATAATCATATGTTAATTACACATTGCATTCATTATGAGAATATTCCATCTATTGTATTCTTATTTTATACTATTATATCCTTCAACTAATGATCCAGAGATTATTTTGTAGGGAATGATGTTTTTTATGATAAACTTAATGATGGGTGTTTGCAGATATTTGGGCCCACCCTCTGTACATGGTGGAACATCATATCTGAACTAAAACCCCAATCCACTATTTTGATTTCATATCATTGCTAGGATAGTTTTCCTTTCATTGATTTCTTGAACTATATTAAAGGTAAATTCACTTCATTTATGAATCTAATAGCGTTTTTTTCTTAAAATGTGGAATGTCCAAGATAAAAAGTTAAAGGATTCTCTCGTAGAGGGTATGAAAAACTTATTTGGACCTCATGCATTTGAGAAAAATAGGCTCCTTGAGAAAGGTGGGTTATGTTTGAAGTATATTAGGGACCAGTACATGAGTACATTATCAAACAACCTGAAGTATGAGCACCCCCCCACATTCTTGATTTAGAGTGGAAATATCCTATTTTGGATACAATGGAGAGAAACAAAAGAAAAAAGGAAATACACCACTAGACAACAAAAGAAGGTATGTGATACTGTTAAGAATGTAATTATGTACTAAATACTCTTTATAAGTATATGAACTAACATATTTAAATTTTTTCATAGATTGTCTGACACATCAAAGGAAACAAAGGAAAGTCTAGAAAAGAATGGGCAACACAAGCTCGACTCTAGTGGTTGTTCAAAACTTGCTGCACGAGTTGTAAGTCTTAGTAACTAAAAAACCCTATGTAAATATTTATAATTTGCAATCAATTTTGTTTTGATGAAATAATGAAATAAAAATTCATGATACCAAGAAAAAATGCAGGGAATGGAGTTCAATAGAAGTATCTCATAAGAGGACAAGAGAATTGGCTACCAACAAGGCTATAGAGCCGTGGTTGAATGAATATAAGAAATAAGTGCACAAGGTTATAATGATGGATCCATCACGGTAAGTAAGCTAAATGATGATTTTTTTAAATTGAATAATTTACCAATTAGTTTATTTGATGTTAAGTTCCAACATAAAGTGAGTGTATTTGTTTTAAGTAAGCAAAAAATGATAAAAATGCGTATGAAATTGGAATGCAGCTTGCTAATTCTAGTACAACACATGCGCTTGATGAAGTTGGTTCAGGTGTGCATCATAATGATGGGGGTATACATTTTCTATTCAAAATTTTATATGTAATTATTAATAGAAGTAGATATTTAAATTCATTGGTGTAGTAATACAAATTTAATTGCAATAGGTGTTTTGATTAATGTAACATTTTGTATTGCAGCTACAGAGGATGTAGAGGCTAGTTTTCATGATCATGTTGAGGTTTAGGCCAGAAAAAATGATCTGGAAGTTTATGATGTGACTAGATTAGGTAAAGAGTGCCACAATTAAGTTCTTTAAAGTACTAAAATACTTGTAACAAATTATAATAAAATGTTTTTAATTTAACCCTTTTATTTGTTATTGCAGAGGACCCCCTTTGCATCAAAAAAGAACTAGGTGTGCACTGAGTTCTAGAGAAGAGGGTAGAAGAACTAATGAGAGGGGAGATGATCATGATGACACTGATGCTCCTCTTAACGATTTCTTAAAATTGAGAAAATTAAAGAAAAAAAAGAAATGAGTGTCATCTATGCACCTTCATTGACAATGACTAATTTTTATGTGGTAATGAATTTAATTATGTGCTATTGAATGTTCATAAATTATATACTGTGTTAATGAATATTGATGAATGTTGCATGTTAATGAGTGTTATCATGTGATAATTAATGAATTTTACATTTTATCAATGGATGAAAGAATGTTAGATGTTAACGGGGAATTTAGAGTGATGTTAGGGGGGGGGGGGGTGGAACCAAATGAGCTTCCACCTTCATGTGGTTGGCCCTATTTAGTAGAGAACATTAAACTATTCTTGAAACAAAGTGAAGCTCAATAAGGTTGTTCCTTATCTAGGGTCTCAAATGTACCCTTTATCCCACTCTCAACATTGCAAGGCTTCAAGTGGTATTGTTCAAAAGTAACTAAGCTTGTACTTGTTATTATCTAGGCATCTTCTAGATAAACGAACCACCATTTCCTCAAGTTTGATATGACTTTAGTCAATGGTTCAAAAATTGTGCCCCTTCGTGGAAATGACCGTCGGAAAAGAGGCCCAAATGTAGTAGTGGATTATCAAAAGGATATCTCTTCACATTTGAATATAGTATCTTGGAAGATTAGAGAAATAACGAGAAGTATAGGTGAATAGCTCTAGTATTGGATGAAGAGGAAGAACCCTGAGATACCTCTATAAAGGAATCTAGTCCCTCCTAGAAATCCCTATAACCATTGAAATCCTCTATTTTAGAGGTTGGTGACTCTGTAAACCCTTCTCTTATATCTCAAAGCTAAGATGGATACCAAGAGATATACTAGACAATACAGAAAGAAGGGTATTATGGACATAGATTTTGACATGTTGAAATCTATTGGCTTCTCTTGATTCCCACTTACTCAAAAATTCCACTCATTAAGAATTCCATCCTCTTCTAAACAAAATACAAATGCCCCTATCCAAATTTGTCAATCTTTAATCCTTTTCGGGTTTGTAATACATTTATAGGTTAATAGACCTAGGTTTTTAACTACTGTGGCTCAACCTCATCCTTGGGGAGCTAATATTGGTCCTCTTAATATTGGTGCACAATTAAGTGCCTTTCCTAAGGGGTTAAGGAAAATCATACCCAAATTCAAAGGAGATGTAAAATTTTCCCTTGATGAACACATCCATACTTTTACTATAGCTTGTGCAATAGTAGGAGTACAAGAAGAAAATCTGGTAGTTAGGATTTTTGTTGAATCTTTAGTTGACAAAGTAGCTGATTGGTTCTATCACTTACTAGCAGCATCTATTAATTCATGGGAGACCATGCAAACATATTTTGAGAATAAGTTCAAGACTAAAACAAATCAAAGTACTTTGATTGCTCAGTTATCTACCATGAAAAAGGAGGTCCATGAGTCAATGATAGATTTTTTGGCTATGTTTAATAGACTTTCCAATAGAATTCTTGATAATGTGAGACTAGGGGATACCCTATTGAAGAATTTATTTAATAATTCTCTTCCTCCTATTGTTAGCTTTCCCCTCAAGAGAGAATGATGTAGAAGGATGTGGTGGAATTCAATATAGATATGCATTTATAAAGGAAATGCAAGGATTACAAAGCTTCTCCAATATGCTTCATGGTCCCTAATGGCTCTAAGGTGTGAAAAATCAATAAATTCATTTAGGACACCTAAAATATTGACGCCCAATCTCATTATAATGAAAGCATTTACCTGTGAAGACACCATTTCCTCGTCCTACTCAAAATCTTCCACCTCTTTGATTATGTCCTCCTATTGTCTCTGAAGTAGAGCCCTTATCCTTTTCTTCCCAAGTCTGATTGGTTCATTCTCCTCTTCCTCTCATGGATGAGCTACCTTTTCCACTATTATCCTACCTTTCACTTTTCCTCTTTAAATTTTCTTCTATTCTAAGAGCCAACTAGTAACATTCCTTCATAGTTCTTGGATTAGAAACAACAAGTTCATCTTGAATATTAAATCTTAAACCTCCTAGATACCTAGAAACTTTAGCAGCTTCATCCTCTTCCCTTCCTAATCTTATGCTTAGTTTATAAAGCTCATTAGTATAAGTCTTTACATGTAATTCCTTTTGCCTTAACCCTTGCATTCTTTTATACATTTGTACATCAAAATCTTTAGGAAGAAAGGTACCTTTCAATTTTTATATCATCTTGTCCAAAGAATAAATATTTACCTTACCTCTTTTTAATCTATCTGCCTCCTCATGATCCCACTATAGGAGTGCATGTCCTTTAATCTTTGTTTTAGCTAACCTAATTCTTTTCTCCTTAGGTACCTCTTCAGTCTCAAAGTATGCATCCAATGCTACAATCCAGTCCAAAAGATCCTCTTCCTTCAGACTTTCATCATACATAGGGATGTCTCCCCTCACCTTATGTGTCTCATTCTTCATAGCCTTCCATATCCTGATTGTTCTCTTCTCTTCATTATCTACTTGTTGTTTTTGTTGTTCTTCTTCTCTTTCCCCTTCCTCATAGGGTACTTCCTCTTCCTCACTATCATCACTTTCATATTCTTCTCTTCTATGATTGGATTCCAAGGCTTCAAGCCTTATCAAAAGTATATTATAGGACTCTTGCAATCTGGTGTTCTTCTCCTTAAACTCTTGGATCTCCCTAGCAATGCCTACATTCCTAGGAGGAATTTTCACAAATGATTGTCAACCTTCTTTGCTAAGGTATTCTTCCATCCCCTTAAGGATCTACTAATGAGATCTAATACCACCTGATGCAGAGGGATGTGGTGGACTTCAATATTGATATGTATTTGTAAAGGAAATGGAAGGATTACAAAGCTTCTCCAATATGCTTAATGGTCCCTACTGGCTCCAAGGTGTGAAAACTCAATCAATGCTTAACCCAATGCTGTAAATGGATTGGAATGTTTATCTATGTCTATTCTCAAGTGATTCAACAGGTTAGGGGTTACTAAGTAATGGTTTTACCTTCCAACTCTACTAGGCTCCTATTGGGCCTAATAGCCCCTAATTAGGTCTCCAACAGTAGTACAGAGCCAATAAATTTGAACTTTTCAAAAACACTAGATACAAAAAAGTGGATTAGGATACTCTTTTATCCCTTCTATAACATATCAAAAGCTTTCAACCACTTATTTTGGACAAATAAAAAGATACTGCAACTGTGCATTGGTTTTGGGGTGAAAATGGAATGAGTTTACAAAGAACCAATGTGACAGTATTATCCCCAAGACTCCAGACTTTGAAAAGTATCCCAATATGTCTCTAATCACATCTAGTCAATTTAAGGTTATGAACATAGAAAGAGAAAACACCCCAATTTCACTTCTTCAAACCCTTGAATCTAGGGATTTATCAATCCTAGGCTTCCCAACACCAATCCACCCAACCAATGATGGATTCACCATGTATATGGAATACCTAGGCACTTCCAATCTTCAAATTCATCCCTTATTCAATTAGATTACTCGCCGTTGCTCCCAACCAAGCAAATTTATCAAACTTCTAGGACTAACTCAGTGATCACCCCCTCTAATTCACTTTAACTACATAAAATCATGTTAGAATCATGATATACATGTTAAATAGGTATCATTCCATGAGAAATAAAATTTAGCATTCATGGAATGATCCTAAATATTGAAGATTTATCAACTGTTATGAAGAAAATAATGAAATTCAAAGGACAGTCAGTATAAATGGATTTAACTAAAAATAAAATGATCCTCAAAGAATTTAAATTAGGTTAAGAAAATCCTATAAACCTCCTCCAAGAATTTAGAAACCGAATGAAACTTCTAAGAAATAAAAATTTGTAATGAGCATCAAGAAATGCCTCAAAATTCAGAGTTTTATTGAATTTTCTAGAACAGTCCATACACAAGGCTTCTTCTGTCCGTACAATGAACACTCTGAACATTACATAACTCTCTCATAAATTATTCAACCAATTTTGGTCAGTTTTGGAGTTTGTTTGGGCCTAAATCTAATAAAAACTAATTTCCCTCCATTTTACCACTAACTATTGGGTTTCAAATATTTGAAATTCCAACTTACATTTTATTTGTTTATTTCTCCTAATTAACTTACCAATCCTTACCACTAGATCCATATAGACTTGATAGACACTTCTAAACATCCTAAGGACCTAGTTGAATCCAATTGAGCACTTAGGGCTCTTATTACATCATTTTTTCTTCAAGTCTCTGGTAGGACATTCAAAAGCTTGAAGCTTTTCATTACAAAGTAACATTATTTGCCTTAAGATGTTACAATTTAATGTCTTTAAACTTCATCAAGCTCTAGAATCTTCATGAAATCATTTGATCTTCTAGGTGCCCTATCAAGCCATGATGCTCCTACATCGTACTCTCCACCATTAGAGAAACTCTTTTCCCAAGAGTTAGACATGTTTTGGCTCTTTTCTCCCTGCCACGGTCCACCTCTGTTCTTTTTCTTGGGGTAGGAGATGAAGTCTCCCAATGTGACCTTCTTTCTTCTTACCCAACCTGTACCCACATCACAAAATTGGCTATAATTAAAACCATGAAGTTGGTGTTCTTATGTTGGACAGTGCTACTTCCTAGATGATTGTGGATAAGCTCGTATCTGCTGCACATACTGCTCTTGCAACTTCTTGAACTTCTTCTTATATCCTTGCTCACTGATAGGACAAATGAGAGTCTGTACTTGCACAACTTTCACAGTCCAAAGAGTATCTTTACTATGAGTTTCATTCTTGGTAGACTGCTACAACTTATTATTCATTCTCCAACTAGTGTCTTTCACCCTTGTACCATGCTGAGACACCTGCAATTTCTCCCCAAAACAAATCACAATTTTCTCATTTAATTGATCCAAAAGGCAAAGGAGTTAACTTAAATCGATGATCCTCTTTATGCACCAAATATGTGTTCTCAAACCCATCATGCATAGTCCTCCTAGAATGTTTCCAAGGTCTTCCTAGTATGATATCATGTCCACAAGTCATAGGAATGACATCACAAAGAACCCTGTCTTGATAAGCACCATTAGAAAAATTCACAAAAACCTTCTAACTAACCACTACATGTTGTTGTTGGGTAACCCAAGTAGCCTTGTAAGGATTAGGATGGTCAAATGTTACAATTCCCAATTTGGATACAATATCAAGTGAAACAAGATTGCTATGTGATCCAAAATCTACAATCAACTTACATAACTTTCCATTGCATAAATGATTAGTTCTGAAAATGTTTACCTTTGGTTCTTGTAATTTCTCCCCTTGCCTAATCATAAAAAAATCACCTTCAAGTTCAGGATCTACTAAGAATGTTCTTGGTTCCCCCTTCTCATATTCTTGAACTAGATGAACCCTCCTATTCTTTCCTTGATCAGATTCAATCCATTTAGGATACCTAAAATATTGATGCCCAATCTCATTACAATGAAAGCATCTACCTTTGAAGACACCACTACCTCATCCTCCTCCACATCTTCCACCTCTCTGATTATATCCTCCTATTGTCTCTGAAGTAGGTCCCTTATCCTTTTCTTACCAAGTCTGATTGGTTCTTCCTCCTCTTTCTCTCATGGATGAGCCACCTTTTCAATTATTACCCCACCTTTTACTTTTTCTCTTCAACTTTTCTTCTATTCCAAGAGTCAACTGGTAAAATTCCTTCACAGTTCTGGGATTCGAAACAACAAGTTCATCTTTAATATTAAATCTTAAACCTCCTAGATACCTAGTAACTTTAGCAACTTCATCCTCTACCCTTCCTAATCTTATGCTTACTTTATAAAACTCATCAGTATAAGTCTTTACATCTAATTCCTTTTGCCCTAACCATTTCATTCTTTTGTGCATTTGTACATCAAAATATTTAGGAATAAAGTTACCTTTTCATTTTACTATCATATTTTCCCAAGAAGAAATCCTTACCTTACCTCTTTTCCTTCTATCTTCCTCCTCATGATCCCACCATAGGAGTGCATTCCCTTTAAGCTTTGTTTTAGCTAACATGATTCTTGGCTCCTAAGGTACCTCTTTCACTTTCAAAGTATGCATCCATTGCTGCAATCTAGTCCAAAATTTCCTCTTCCTTCAAAATTCCATCATACATAGGGATGTCTCCCCTCACCTTATGTTTCTCATTCTTCATAGCCTTCAATATCATTATTAGTCTATGATCTTTATGATCTTCTTCTTCTTCTTCTTCTTCTTCTTCTTCTCTATCAGCTTCCTCATAGGGTGCTTCCTCTTCCTCACTATCATCACTTTCATATTCTTCTCTTCTATTATTGGATTCCTAGGCTTCAAGCCTTTCAAAAGTTTATTATAGGACTCTTGTAATCTGGTGTTCTTCTCCTTCAACTCTTGGATCTCCCTAGCAGTGGATGCATTCCTAGGAGGCATTTTCACAAATAATTGTCAACCTTCTTCACCAAGGTATTATTCTATCCCCTCAAGGATATACTAATGAGCTCTGATACCACCTGATGAAAAGGGATGTGGTCGACTTCAAGATTGATATGTATTTATAAAGGAAATGCAAGGATTACAAAGTTTCTCCAATATGCTTAATGGTCCCTAATGGCTCCAAGGTGTGAAAACTCAATCAATGCTTAACTCAATGCCCCAAATATATTGGAATGTTTATCTATGTCTATTCTCAAGTGAATCAATAGGTTAGGGGTCCCTAAGTAATGGTTTTACCTCCCAACTCTACTAGGCTCTTATTAGGCCTAATAGCCCACAATTAGGGATCCAGCAGAAGTACAAAGCCAATAAATTTGAAATTTTTCCAAAAAAATAGATAAAAAAATAGTGGATTAGGATACTCTTTTATCCCTTATATAACATATCAAAATATTTCAACCACTTGTTTTGAAAAATACAAAGATACTGCAACTGTGCACTGATTTTGGAGTGAAAATGTGATCAGTTTACAAAGCAATTATGTGACAATCTTATCCCCAAGACTCCAAACTTCTAAAAGTGTCCCAATATGTCTCTAATCACCCAAATATCCAGTCAATTTAAGGTTATGACCTTAGAAAGAGAAAAAGGCCCAATTTGGCTTCTTCAAACCCTTGAATCTAGGGATTTCTCAATCCTATCATTCCCAGAACCAACCCACACAATCAATGATGGATTCACCATGTATATGGAATACCTAGGCACTTCCAATCTTCAAATGCATCTCTTATTCAGTCAGATTACTCGCTGCTGCTCCTAACCAAGCAAATTCATCAAACTTCTAGGACTAACTCGGTGATCACCTCCTCTAATTCTCTTCAACTACATAAAATCATGTTAGAATCATAATATAAATGTTAAATAGGTATCATTACATGAGAAACAACAACTAGAATTTATGGAATGATCCTAAATATTGAAGATTTATCAACTGTTATGAAGAGAATAGTGAAATTCAAAGGACAGTCAGTATAAATGGATTTAACGAAAGCCAAAATGATCCTCAAAGCATTTAAATCAGGTTAATACAATCCCAGAAAGCTTCTCCAAGCATTTAGAAACCTAGTACAACTTCTAAGAAATCAAAATTTGCAATGAGCATCAATAAATGTCCCAAAATTTCAAGTTTTATTGAATTTACTCGAATAGTCCATGCACCAGGCTTCTTCTATCCATACAATGGACACTTTGAACATTATATAACTCCCTCATAACTTATTCAACCAATTTTGGTTGGTTGTGGAGTTTGTTTGGGCCAAAATCTAATAAAAACTAATTTCCCTCTATTTTAGCACTAACCGTTGGATTTCAAATATTTGAAATTCCAACTTACATTTTATTTGTTTATTTCTCTTAATTAACTTACCAATCCTTACCACTTGAACCATATAGACTTTATAGACACTTCTAAAAACCCAAAGGACCTAGTTGAATCTAGTTGAGCACTTATGGCTCTTATTACATTATTTTTTCTTGAAGCCTCTAGTAGGACTTTCAAAACCTTGAAGCTTTTCATTACAAAATGACATTATTTGCCTTAAGATGTTCCAATTTAATGTCTTTAAACATCATCAAGGTCTGGAATCTTCATGAAATCATTTGATCTTCTAGGTGCCCTATCAAACCATGATGCTCCTGCATCATACTCCCCACCATTAGAGAAACTCTTGTCCCAAGAGTTAGAAATGTTCTGGCTCTTATCTCCCTAGCACTGTCCACTTCTGTTTTTGTTCTTGGGGTAGGGGATGAAGTATTCCAATGTGACCTTCTTTCTTCTTTTCCAACCTGTACTGACATTAAAAAATTGGTTAGAATTACATCCATGAAGTTGGTGTTCTTGTGTTGGACAATGATGCTTCCTCGAGGACTGTAGATAGGCTTGTATCTGCTGCACATACTGCTCGTACAACTTCTTGAACTTCTTCTTATATCCTTTCTCACTGACAGGACAAATGAGAGTCCCTAATTGAACACCTTTCATAGTCCAAAGTGTATCTTTACTAGGAGTGTCATTCTTGATAGACTGATGAGACTTATAAGTAATTCCCCAACCAGTGTCTTTCACCCTTATACTATGCTGAGACACCTGCAAGTTCTCCCACCAAAAAATCACAATTTTATCATTTAACTGATCCAAAGGAAAATGAGTTAAATTAAATAGATCACCCTCTTTATGCACCAAATATGTGTTCTCAAACCTGTCATGTGTATTCCTCCTAGAATGTTGCCAAGGTCTTCATAGTATCATATGTCCACAAGTCATAGAAATGACATCACAAAGAAACCTGTCTTGATAAGCACCAATAGAAAAATTCACAAAAGAACCCTGCCTTGATAAGCACTAAATGAAAAGCCTGATCCCTTCTTTATCTCCTTATATATTAATAGGTATAAATTACTGGTGTAATATCATTGATAGATCACAAATATCTATCAATTATAAAATTATTAATGTTAGTTATAGATATGTCAATCATGTTAGTTATAACGGTGCATTTATTAAATTGTATTTCCTCATGTATAAAGGTATGCACATTGAATGAATAAGACATCAAGCTTTTACAGTTATCATCAAATATAATATTAGATCACTCATATGATTGGACATGATAAAAATGGAGACATGGTAAGGATTTGTGCTACATAGAGAGACATGTGATAAAAGATCATGGAATATTTTTGTGTGTCGATATAGGTGATTGTTTGCAAAATGGTATATAGAACAATGAAAGAGAAGATAATGAACCCTACATTCAAATACAATACAAACAATGACATATGAAATTAGAAGCTCACATTTAAAGTTCTACTACTCTTTTAATTTCATCGGAGTACACATCCTAATGTTGAGATTTGAGTAGACTTTTTGAAGGATTCAGAGCGTTGGTTTCATTGCAAATCTGCCAGTTCATTTCCTATTCTTAATGTTTCATTTCTCTAACCATTTAAATGCATGTTGACAGCCTATGTGAAGATATTATTCTCTTCCCTTGTGATGACTCCCTGTATTGTGAGAAGGAAATGAAAAAATTATTAGATGAGACTCTTCAGGCGACACTAATATTCACAATATTTATTATTGCATTTTTGTGGAATGAGATGAAAACTAGACAAGATGTAGAGAAATATATGGTACATATCTGGAGATGTCAAAGGTTATCCAATATTACTCTTCCTCAAATTGTTTGTGATAATTATATAATGTAGTTCTATGTTGCGGCTATTAATTCTTTCACATTTTGTTATCTTGCATCTAGTCGATTTTTATCTGTTGAATTTTAATGAAATTGTAGACAAGAAATTTAAAATATTTCTAAGGAAATTTTTTGATGAATAGTGCCTTCTCTATTAAAAAATATTAAAGTTAAATATCCACAAAAAATGGGCCGGGGGACATAGAAATCACCCCGCAGAGTTCACACGACAGAGCCGGAAATGAAAACTATTCATCAAAAAAACATAAAGCCATTAGGCAACAATAGCAGTAGCAGAAGGTGGAGGATCTTTATCATCTGATCCCCATGCCTTAGTGGGATTGATAGGAGGGTCAGGAAGTGACCAACCATCATCATCAGCATCTTCTTTATCTTTTTCATCTGCCCTGGGTGGGGAGATAGAAAGAGCCAGGCGGGGATACTTGGAAGAGGTGGAAGGAGGCCAATCCAAACCACAGCGAACACCAGGAGCACCAGGAGGGGCAGACTGCACCAGAGCCGATGCCCACCCAGAAGGCCAAGGAGGTGGAGAAGCCGAGCGGCACCGCCATCCATCCCCACCACCTCTTGGAGAGTGGTGACAAGGAGCCTGGGACCGCGGAGTGTGTGAGCGGCGCGCCGAAGAACTGCGCCTGTGGCGGTGGCCTCTGGGAGGCGTACCCTTGGAAGAAAGGGCATCCGGAGGAACCCGAGCAACAGTACAGGGAGCATTGCCCCAATGATTGAGCAGCTCCTGCAGGTGAGCCACTTCCAGAGCCACTTTATTGGCTTGAACTTGAATCTGCATCATAACATTATTACATATACAAGCTTTGTTAAACAAAGCAACATTTGTATCAAGAGAGATGTGAGAGAAAATAACAACATTTCTATCTTTCCAAA